>JAATLQ010034378.1:0-22453 GCA_013421005.1 Heliconius erato x Heliconius himera
TCCGTACTCTTTCTTCCTTTTATTATAACTAGTTCGCAGTTATAGTGGAGAGGAAGATAGGACGCACTCTTGGCTTATCTTCGGACGGGCTTCGAGTTATGACAATGTTATATTGTCGAGTCTACAGTTATCTAAATAACTGACACAAGAATAACTTCTGATGGCAAATATCTTATTAAAGCGATACCTTCTAATGGCATAATATGGAATTCTTAACACTGTTTCCTCTGAATCTCTAAAAGATTTTGGGTTCTTCACGATCACAACTATAAACGGTTCTAACCACTAGACACATCACGAGCCAAGGCATTATTTATTAAATAATAATATTTTAAAAGATGTTTGGGATATCAGTTACAACGCTCCGTCTGTTCTCTACCAGTTCTCATCGGGGCCAGTGACAAAACTGAAACTTAATATTTATCTGTCAACTTAGGTATTTACGTATTTAAAAATACATTTAGAATATTTAATATAAGAAATAAATAATATTTTGTTTTAGTTTTACGCTTTATCCCGCATAGTATAATAGACACAGAGAGTAAAATCAAGATTTTTGTGTCTCACTTTCTACCCGAATTAAAATCATTGTGTATTTAGTGGCATAACTTAACGCCACGTTTTGTTGTATCAAAGCGTAGAAACTAAACTAATTTATTGCCCCGATTGGGGATAGAATCCAAAATTATTGCATTTACAGTCAGACTCTGTTCCACTCTGCCACGATGTCCTATTTTTAATATATGCTATAACTTAATCAAAAAAAAAATCAGCTTCACGCTGTATCCCGCACACTGCAGGGTAGGCAGTGGAAATATAGAGAATAACCTTATGTTAAGACACACCGTTCCCCACTTTCTGCCGAATTCTGGAGGCATTGGGTGTTGAGTGGCTGAACTCAACGCCGCGCTTGTCCTCGACACCAGACAAGAAATGGAAATATAAATTTAAGTAAATATTTCATCTCCTCGAGTGGGGATCGAACCCACAACCAGTCGGTTTTCACACTTTGTGCCTCTACGCCACGACTGGCTATATATTATCAATTATTGCCACATCCTTATGTAACAAACGTGTACTTTCCTACATTATCATACAATTATTAATTTCTCTATATTATATAGAATTTTACCTAAAAATATAATATTAACTGGAATTTATTTATATTTACAGCTTATTTGGAATGAAATCGCTGAGCTTTTACAAAATTAAGTCCTATTTAATGATATTATAACGATACAACAACAGTCGTTATGATTGTCTTATTAATGTATGAGCGGGGAATTACCAATTCTACAAGTATCGATAATTGGTTCAATTAAAATAATATTCCGTCCTGAGTTCAAAATATACATTTCATTATTTTATATGTAGATTAGGTAAATTATTTTTTTAAAAAAGGGAATGGAAGTGTCTTAATTAGAATGGAATGTCTTAAAACTGGGTTCCCACGTTGACCTTGCTTCCATGCTATGTGCGGGATGCAGCGTGAAACTATTTTTAAGGTAAAGATGTAATATTAAAAATATTTAAATAAATGCTTAATTTGTATTGAATCACAAATATTAATACTTTAAGAACTGTAATATCTAATGTGAATAAGATGAGAAAAGAAAGAAAAGAAATATAAAAAGAAAAAAGAAAAACAAGGAGGATAAGAAAAAAATTAGAAAAATACAATAAATAATGCAATAAACCAAACCTTATCTTAAAAAAAAAACAATAAAATTAAAAACGTAAACTAATAGAGTTACACATTTTTATTTTAACATTAAAAATAAAACCACATCAATATAATACAAAACACGAATAACTCTTAGTAAGTGAGTATTCATTAGATATTATGTAAACAACAAGTCCAGATACTGCAACCGCCAAGAATCCAACCGATATGACCACGTAACAGCTCGTACAAACAAATGTGAAATGCTACATTTTAAAGGTATGACATCACTCACGGCATTGTCGCACATCTAAACCAGCGCTAGATCTAAAGAGCGTTTAATATATATACCTTATATAAACTAGCTGTTAAAAAAAAACTTAATTTTTAATTTCGGAATGTCTGTATTTGGTGACAAGGCGAAACGCGGCGTTGAATTCCGCCTCAACACGTAATGTTCGTAATTTAGTTGTGCTTGGTAGTACCACTAGATTATCTCTGTTTACTGTCATATACAGGATACAACAATATATGTGTTTAAACGTTATACTGCAGTCGTTCGTGAAGGTAGCTGGTTCAAATAGAAATTATTTAGGATAATGTAATCGTCTTTTAAACAGCCATACTGTCTACTAAACCATTATGGTCTCAAGAACATTTTTTTCCAGCTGAGTAAGCATGTAGTCTAATGTTAAGACACTCCGCTCTCCACTTTCCGCTGAATTCTGAAGACATTGTGTGTTGAGTGGCGGGACTCAAAGTCACAAGAAAGTAAAAAATATTTTTTCCTCGAATGGGACTCGAACCTGTCGCATTTACAATCACATACTTTATCCTCTACACCACGACGTACCCTAGAAAAAAATAAATAAATATTATTTATAAAATTACTAGTAAACACATCTGTCTATTTAAAATGAGTCAAGAAATAAATTATTCACTGTTTTTTTGTGAATAAAGAACTATCGAGTAATTATTGCCCAAGTCTCATTTGAACCCGTAGCTATCTAATGCAGGCAATAAATTCACACAATGCAGGCAGTGCCATATAAAAATTTTGATATTATAGAAAAAAATGTGTTAAATAATTATAAACTCTTATGGGATGCTAAATAAAAAAAATACAAAAATAAAACCCGGCTAAGAACAAAACAAGCTTCTACAGAATTTAGTAATGTTGCCGTAGTCTTGATACAAAATCTCTTAGCTTCAAAATCTCTTAGCAATTCTGTACATATTATTTAATTTTCAGAAGTTTCAATATGTGGACAACATTTCTAAAAAGATGTACGATTTCGAGAAAAATAACTGATTGTGAACTAAATCGAGGATATATAGAAAATAAATATAAGGAAAACTTAATAATTATATAGGTTTTATAGAATATTTGTGTTATTTTTAGAAATCGACGTGGTACAGTGTTCAACGTCCTTAAACAATATGGAAAAAAAACAACTTCACGCGCCTAGCTTACAGGGTAAGTAGAGGGAACCTACTATTTAGAGTTATGTTCTCCAATCTATATTCCTTTTCCTGTACTGTCCTCACACTTAGGTGTTGAGTAGAGGAACTTAATGCTGCGCTTTGTTTGTCAGAACAATTACTTTCATAGTAATTAATATTTAATAATTTTCTAAGTGGGTATCGAACCTACAACCATTGCGTACAGTATAGCAATATTTCACTACGATATATATAATATAAAAGATTGAAATATATATATCTACATATGTATCTGTAAAGCATATTTTAATCCTACAAAGAACTATGTAAGTACATACAAACATACATAGTTACCAGTTGAGTTGAGTAGTAGAGGCCAGTCGTGGCGCACCGGCACGAGGAGTGACTGTAAAACCTACTGGTTATGGGTTCGATCCCCACTTGAAGAGATGAAATATTTACTTAAATTTATATTTCCATTTCTTCGCTCTGGTGTCGAGGTTAAGTGCGTCGTTGAGTTCTGCCACTCAAGACGCAATGCCCCCAGAATTTGGCAGAAAGTGGGGAACGGAGTGCGTTAACACTAGGTTCCCTCTGCCTACCCTGCTGTGTGCGGGATACAGCGTGAAGCTTATTAATAATTACATACTACACTTAACTTAATTAACAAGAAACACTCATTACTTCTGCTACAGAACAGTTTATACCGAATTATGGCGATGGAAGGAAAATGTACGGAGAAATTTAGCTCTACGTTCTTTCTGTTCTGTAATTGGCTCGATAGATGTAAAGAAAATCAAATCTTAATTTTAACCTTGTGAAAAACAATCCACTTAAAAATATCAAGGTCATCAAACACTTATCACGGTTTTATGTGACATGAATGAAATAGCAAAATGTACTGCTAGTTTACTAAAAATATTATCTTTTAGATAAAACTGTTACGTACTCGTATTTATAAAATAGTGAAATCTTATATTTTAAATGCACTTAACACGAATTAACTCCAGAATTCATCGGAAAGTGGGGAACGGAAGTGTCTCCCTATACCTACCTACCCTGCTATGTGCGGGATATAGAGTGAATCTAAAAAAAAAATATTAAAAAAATATTCGTCCGTAAACGTGACCGAAACCGAAACCGATATAGTATTTCTCTTACATCCCTATCTAGATCCGATTTTTCCTGAACTAGTCTTAGCTAAATTTCATAATCGTAAGTCAACTGGAAGTATTATCGAAATACGCGTTTTCAGCGATATGAACGGCAATATCCTATTTTTGAAAGTAAATATAGGAATACAGTCTTTTCAGGAAATCAAGGAACGGTATATAGTTTGAATTTCAACTCGACGTCTAAAGGTTCTTGACCACGACCGGCCTCAGTCTTATAAGGGTTCCTTTAAAAGGTAAGGAACCCTAAAAAGGAACTAAAAACTAAAATATCAATAACTACATTTCTATCATATCGTTCAATAGAACATCTAATTAGCATTTACTCTTGAAATGTGTTTCCCCAATAATATAATTTGTTGAAGAGCGACCATCATTTTCCTTCCTGACTCACACTTAGTTTATTTTAGTATTGAACGTCAGATGCTTTTGTAGTGTATATCTGTGTCTCTTATCCGACTTCATAATTATAACAATTGTGTGGAATTGATGTTACTTTATATGTTAAAGGTCACAGCTTCAAATCTTTTTTGTGGGTAAGAGGCCAGTCGTGGCGTAGGGACACAAGCGTGACAGGTTGTGGGATCGATTGCCACTCGAGGAAATGAAATATTTAATATTTTAATTTCTTCACTTTTGTGTTGACGAAAAGCGCGGCGTTGAGTTCTGCCACTCAACACGCAATGCAGGTTGTGAGGAAAATAAATATTAAATATTTTAGTTTCTTCGCTCTGGGGTCGAGGCAAAGCGCGGTGTTGAGTTCCGCGGAAAGTGGCCAGTGTAGTGTCTTATGGTCTCTTCGTATAATTTGGGTCTGCAAATGGCACATTTATTTACAGCCTCAAATATAGATTGGATCTCCAATTGGTCGTAGTTATTATTATTATTTTCAAAGCGAGTGAGATAGGTGAGAAAAAAAAGACAGTAGAGAAAAAAAACGAGAAAATCACAAAATTGACCGTGTCTAACAAGAAAATAATTTAAAATATCGAATTATAATATATATAACCAACGTTATTTTATTGAATACATTGTTTTAACTGAAAAAAGTCCCTCTTTCAAAGGTAATATTGATTACATTTAACAACATTTTAAGCACTTTTGTTCTGTTCTATTCTATTCTTAGTCTATGGCGTTCCAACGCTGTACAGTAAAAAGAGATAATGCTACCAAATAAGAGAATGCATGTTTAAAATACATCGATTTAAAATACAGCCACCTTCTTAATATTTTTTAGAATTAAGAAATTGAAAGGAAAAAAGTATTTCCATCAGTCACTTACAAAATTAAACGAGAAGTGATGTAAAGCGCGAGTTATACTTGTATACGTAGTTCCGTGCAGCGTTCGACCGATTATACAATATTTAAATCGTGGCTGCTATGTTTGGGTATAATAGCTCAAGGCGTCTTAGGGAGGAATCATGTCACTGTAATAGTGCTATTTCAGAATAATAATAATATTCTATTGGGAAATTGAATTATTATGAATAATTGAACGGTTACATATGTGAAATAGTTATACTAAATTAGACTATGTATAAAAAATATATCCCGCGCTTTATCCCGCTCATAAGCAAATGTAACCTAGTGTTAAGACACTACGTTACCCACCTTCCGATTAATTTTTCGAGGCATTGTGTGTTTAGTGGCGGAAATCTACGCCGGGCTTTTGCCTTAGTTGCTTTGGCCCTTTTGCCAGAGCGAAGAAATTAAAATATTAATAAATAATAATTCATTTCCGCGAGTAGGGATAGAACACACTTCCGTCGCGTTACAGTCGCACCCTTGTGTCCCTGCGCCACGACGGCCTCACGACTAAGATTAAATATGAAGTTTAAAAAAATTCAATAAACTAAAAATTCACTTCCACTGTCTAATCTAATTATATCATATTTTGCCCAATCTTAAGACTGGCGTTGAGATCTGTTTGTAACACACACTACTTCCCATTTTTAATTGTTTAGGAAGGGGCCGTGACATGATAGCCTTTTATATTTGATACAATACACCCGATCATGGGGAGATCGACGGACGTTCGAACCTTAATAAGGGGGAAACACTGCGTTCCCTTGAAACGGAACCCTAAAAATAGTAAATGAATGACAGTAGATGTAGGAGAGGAACGTATAACATCTCTTAGATAGACTTTTGACCCAGACTTAGTTTCTATTTCGTTGGCTCGCGCGCGACATTAGCTGAATTAATTGTTAGAACTTTCACTAATGTGCACTAACGTTGTATGTACATGCACATGGGATTAGATTTAAAAATATCAACATTTCCTAATACAAAAAAATTTTTAGAACATCTAATAAAAATATTATTTACAAAACGATTTAATTTAATTAATTTATCTATATAAATATATTTTATTGTTCTCTTTGAAATTTTAAAGATAATTGATGATTTTTTAAGTATAATTTAATAAAATACTGGCACCTAAAACAAACTTCTTGTAACGCGAACCAAAAAGACCTTGCTTCGGTAGGATTTAGAGAAAGTATCTTGAAGATTTTAAGCATACTTAATGTAGTATTGCATTGATAGATATAATTCGATTTCTAAACAATTTACAAGTATAAGTTATAGGTACGTTAGTTAAATAATTAAATTATTTTAATTTTCACACATTTCCCGTTCTTTGTTGGTTAAGTTAGTGGCACAGTAGAAAAGTTAGTGATAAATCAAAATCCAAATGTTTTGTATTTCAGTTGAATCGTCAAATTATATAAAAAAGTCAGTAGTGTCAGGTTAACATGAACAGGCTCAGCCGCAGTCAGCTGAGAAGAACCACCAAAAAACTACAAAGATACTTTTTAAAAATGTTATCTATACATATAATACAAATATAAGTAATAGATGTCTGTAGAAAGTGTTCCTACATGGATAATATTATAGGAAAACCTATTATTAGGGGCATTTACTCGTATCTATAGAATAAAATTTTTATCGGTTAGTCTATTTGTCTGTGCATTTGTGCATGTTAATTTCGAAAACGACTTAATTGATTAAATTAAGTTTCACTATTGTATTTTAACAAATTTCTCGTAACATTTAATGCTTATTTCATTTAAAACAACTTTTTATTGTGTTGGCTTTTTAATGTGTAAATGATATTGTACTTAAAATTAGGCTTTAAGAACACAAAAGTAATTGAAGATTAGAAAATCAATAATTGTGTAGTTCAAGCGGGCGAAGCGCGAGATGGTCGCTAGTTTACGATAACAGTGATTAACTTCCGGTGTTAGCATCAACAGCATATATCCTATGACGATCACAAACCTTTTTCACCCATTTTGGTATAAAGAGAGCAAAATGGAGGTGGAGGTCAATATTACTGTAGTATATGACAGAGGAATTTGCTATTTATTATTATTATTATTTTTGCTTTATTATTATTATTTTTGAATTTAGTTCCCCAGTTTGAGTTGGAGTTGGAAACCACGATGATCGCGTGCAGCCAGTCACAAGTAGTACGTCACATATGTGCCACGACGGCGTCAAATATAAATAACTAATATAAGCGAGTACGTATTGCCATGCATAAATAGAAGATAATGAATACTGGGTCACTAGCGTTTATGTTTTACGTTTAGGGAGGTCGTTGTGACGCAGGGGCACAGTTTGGCCGTAAACGCAACGGTTATGGGTTCGATTCCAAGGAGGAAATAAATCCTTGTTCTGGTAAAAATGCAAAGTATGGCGTTCAGTTTCGCCAATTCTCGAAATTTAGTTAATGCGTGGAGAACGTAGTGATTTAACACTAACCTCTCCTGCTATTTGCATGATACAGCTTGAATTTGATTCATTAGGCATATACATTCTTGCAAAAGTAATAAATTTAAAATTCCAAAATTCTTCTTCTTCTTCGTTCTTCTACACATTAAAAAGTACCAAGCATAATTTTAATATATTTAGTTCAGGGAATTAAAAGTCTTACTCTTTTCATTAAACGTTACGTAATTTGACTCAAATCGATTCTGAGCTAGATTTCAACATAGATCTATCTGACTAATTTTTTATTCCAATGCTGGGTAACAGCAAACAGGGGCGGACTCTCACAATCAATAATTCACAAATCTATATATCAGCTAAGACCATTACCAACATTACCAACTACAACAGCACCGATCCCTGAACCTAGCAAGTGATTCCACGCTGCTCCCCGCATCTTACGGGCACAGGGGCACAGCCCTTTGTATTTATCACGAGGGTTACTTTTATTATCCACCAGTCCACTTGACCTGCCGCATGCCTTTCAAAAGCCCCGCGTCGTACTGAACCCAGGCTGGGGGGCGGGGCGAGGTAGGTCAGTACGGCTGGTCGCTATAACTATTGAACGATATGTGAATTAATGGTTTGCGAAGTAAACTGATTTTACAAGTCACACATTCGGTTATTACGGTCGGCAATTAAGATTATTTGTTCTAAACGCCTCTATTGTTTAGGGTTAACTTTTACTTAACTAAGGCTAAAAGTAGTTACGTAAAAAAATATGGTTCCGTATCTCAAAAACTAAAAACAGAACCCTTACAGGATCACTTCGTTGTCCGTCTCATGATCACGTGGTGGTATCAAGTTGAAATTAACATCAAATATATAAGTCTATAGTCTCTTAAATCACAGAAAAAAACAAGCTTCTTAGTCAACGCATCCAAAAGATACCAGAACGTTATGTATCGATTTTATACGAAATTCGCCGGTGAGCGATACCGACACACGCTTAACCGGTTTTTTTTAATATCAATATTAATCATCAATATTAAACAACAAGAATTAGGCCAGTCGTGGCGCAGTGGCACAAAGTGTGATTGTAAAACCGACTGTTTGTGGGTTCGATCTCCACTCGAGGAGATGAAATATTTACTTAAATTTATATTTCCATTTCTTCGCTCTGGTGTCGAGGTTAAGCGTGGCGTTGAGTTCTGCCACTCATCACGCAATGCCTCCAGAATTCGGAAGAAAGGAAACGGAGTGTCTTAACACTAGGTTCCCTCTGCCTACCCTGCAGTGTGCGGGATATAGCGTGAAGCTGATTTTTACAACAACCATGAAATGCTAATACAAAGAGGGTATAAGCGCGAATGATGATATGCGAATATTATAAATTGATAAAAATTCACATTGTTAGCACGTTTCGTCGTAGGAAAAGAACTAGCCACGTTTGTTTAAAGTCGCTCGCGATAAGCCGTGACGTCACATGTGCGACAGTGTGGTATCGCCCGTTGTGCGATACAGATTGTTATTTACAACAGTTTTAACGAAAACATAGTCACAAACGCCAAGCGCGGCGTTGAGTTCTGCCACTCAATACGCTTTGCGGTTTGAAAGCCCCCATTGACTCTGTAGGTGGTATTTGCTGTGTCGCGAGTTCTTTTCACTTGTGCATTAATTTTTAAGTTACTATGGGAACGTATAAAGAAGGAAGCAGAATTAATATATACCCCATATAGCTCAATTTATTAGCATTAATTTTTTTTTTCAGATTCACGCTGTATCCCGCATATAGCAGGATAGTCCGAGGGTCCGAGGGCATTACGTGTTGAGTCGCAAAACTGAGCACCCGCTTTTATTTTAGTACCAGAATGAAGAAATAAAAATATTTATAAATAAAAATTCAATCCCCGATTGGGGATCGAACCCGCAACCAAAACAGAAAACTGCAAGAATCAAAACGAAATTTATAGAATAAGTGACAAGCCCAGACAGGTGCTGAAAATTTAATATATAAATTTTGATTATTTACATTACGTTTATATCATTCGGCAGTTAGTATAACGTTTGTATATGCGTGTATTGTTCTTGTGATATACAGGCCTGCCTTCTGACTGGTGCCCGCGGCGTCACGCGAATAGGACTACTATGTATGGAGATAATATAAAGATATCTACAGGACGATTGTTTTTTTTATCAGCTTCACGCTGTATCCCGCGCACAGCTAGGTAGGCAGAGGGAACCTAGTGTTAAGACATTCCGTTCCCCACTGAGGCGTGTTTCGTGTTGAGTAGGAGAACTCAACGCCGCGCTTTGACTTGACACCAGAGCGAAGAAAATGGAAATATAAATTATATTAGTAATTATAATGGAGATATAAATTATATTAGTAAATATTTCATCTCTTCAAGTGGGGATCGACACCAGTCCCACAACCAGTCGGGTTTACAGTCATACATTGTGCCGCTGCGCCACGACTGGCCTCAATTCGAATGTTTATTTTTTATTTATAAGAACTTTGAACATAATTATGAAAATAAAGTCTAATTAGTGTAGTAGTATAATACATCTTCAGCTTCAAACTTTATCCCTAGCATGATAGGCGAGAAGTATCAAGACTAGTGTCAAGACTTTTTTCTCAATTCGAATTTGAGACGTTACGGGAAGAGTAGCGTAGCGTAACTCAACGCCGTGCTCTGAACAGAGCATGAAAAAAAAAATAGTATATTGTTTGGGAATTAAGCTCCCAATAATTGCGTTTACATTCAGATGTTGTCTCATTTTGAGTTATTCTAGTCAATTAGTACCCTATATCATGTGATATCACAATTTCAATTAAAATGGAAATCCATACTAATAAATATCAATTTGTAGGTAAAATAATAATAAAATTTGTTAAATATTTGAATTGTAGTATTAAAACTCCAATTAAGACTACTACTACGTTACAATCTGCACACTCATTTCAGGCTTATTTCAGGGACGAGAACAGAAAAATATAAAATGTTATGCTATGCTTTGTCTAATAATTATATTTTATTTTTAAACATGTTTAAAGTGTTACTCCACACTTAGGAAAGAAAAATATTTATTTAGAAAACGTATAAAAATTTGAACGCAGCGGGACTCGAACCCGCGCTTCCTGGAAAGCGACCAGGTCGCGGTTCTAAATAATTATATTTTATTTTTATTTTATTGCCTGCCACTAAAGTGGCAGGCATTATAGAGCTCACTTTAAAGACACTCTGTTCTTCATTTTCCTACAAAATATATTTTTTATCAAAAAAACTTTAATCATAATTTTCAACAAAATAAAACACGCTTCAACCAGGTCCTATGATCAGAACTTAACCAAATTCATCAAACTACACTTGAAGTGTATCCTTCCCAATAAAAAAAGAATAGCTGAAATTGGTTAACGTAATATTGAGTTATTTGTCCATTTATTGCGGTCATAGTTAATGCAAATTTAACACTTATGTGATTTTATCATTGATAACATTGTCAGAAATGGACCAAATAAAATGGGACCACACGGGAAACACCAGCTTCCAATTAAAAAAAAGAATCATCAAAATCGGTTCACCCAGTAAATAATTCTAAGGTACTACTAACTAAATATTTACCTATATTTGTGTAGTACTATCTTGGACAATAAATAAAGGGTATATTAACAAAATATCTAATATGCTGAAACCGATAGAGGAATCTCTTTATAAGTAGGTACGTAACTTATGAATTTAAGAAATAATTAATATTTAAGCTGTCTTATCCTGACGCAACGGCACAGGGTTTGATAGTAATCACGATGTTTTCGAGCCACAGCGTGCCGTAAGGCGAAACTCAACGCCGCGGTTTACATTTCTTTTTAATTTTATTCGCCGCGTAAACGAAGCTTATAATATATTTCCTATATTTAGACTTTCGCATAACGTGAGAACTTCCAGTACATATAAAGGAAAAAATCCAAAAAATGGAAATTTACATTTACATTAACAAACTTATAATCCTAGTTAATTTTATACAAAAGGAGTGCATACACCTGCAAAATTAAATTTGTCGACTTGTATCAACTACACTTCGCGTTGACTAGTAGGTCAACGTCCGGTCCTGAAATTGGTACGGAACCCTCCGTGGGCGAGTCCAACTCGCACTGGCATGTTGCGGTTATATATCTTTTCCCATAATCTTTATTCGTTTCCGATACGAGGATTTTCTTTATCTATAAACAAAGATTTAAGCAAACTGAAATAAAAAATATATATATTTCATCTCCTCGAGTGGGGATCGAACCCACAACCAGTCGATTTTACAGTCACACTTCGTGCTTCTGTGCCACGACTGGCGTCAACAAACTGAAATATGGAAATATTTAATAAATTATTAATATATTACTCTATTGCCTTGGATTAGAACCCACGACTGTCACATACATTCAGTCCATTTAACCTACAAACCTATATTCATATATTTATTTAAAAAATAAATTCATATACCTTTTACCCATACGACACGACGAATTCAGTGAAAATCGATTTCCAAGGATTTTTTTATAAGCGTTTAATCAAGCGTAACATAACGCAACACTTCTTATCGTCCATTTTATTGGTTGAAATTAAATTTATATAAACAATTATATTAATAATATATGAAATTATTACATTTGTGTTAACGATTTTTTTTGTAATCGTTTGTTAACCGACGAAAAAATAAGAAGTTATGTTTTAGACTCGATTTTTTTCGGTGTTAATCTTATAGAGTAGCAGATGACTTTAAATGTGATAGTTCTTTTTATTTTATTTTTTTATTATAAAATATCTTTGTGACACACGAATGCCTTAAAGTTGTACCTTGTTATTATTAGGGCGTGGTATGCGGTATTAAACAAAATCTTATTTTAAATAATTTACTAAAAGACTTAGCAACTTCCGGATGGAAGGGACGGGACGGACGGGACAGACGGACGGAAGCTTGCGACTGTAAATGCGACGGTTGTGGGCTCGATTCCCAATCTGGGGGAAAAATACTTAATGTTTCCATTTCTTTGCACTAGAGAGGCAAAGCGTGAAGTTGAATTCTCAAATCAACTGTCAATGGTGGAAAATTGGCAAATGAAGTGTACCTGGGAACCTAGTGTTAAACATAAGGTTCCCAGACTCCCTCTGCCTACCCTGCTAAGCATGCAGGTAAACAAATCAATATTTTTTCCAAGTTCATGCAGCTTCAGTATAAGTATATAGAACAAGCACCTATAATTTAACTCTTACGTAAAATTATATAAACCAATCTTATTACGTCAGTTATCCACTTGAGCTAGATAATTCATATCACAATTTTCGTGTTTCATACAACAATATTTAAGAAGTATATACCTATTATACTAATAAGTAAATGTATTTAGAAAACGTATAAGAATTTTAACGTAGCGGGGTGTGAACCCGTGCCTCCTGCAAGCCGCCCAATCTGACTACTAAGCGATATGTTCTCGTAGTTTAAAGTAACACTTTAAAAATGTTTCCCTGAAAGTTATTGTTAATATCCCGAGAGTCCTTCGAGGCGCAGGAGCAAAAGCGTGTGATTTTAAGCGTGAGGGTTGTGGGTACGATTCCCAGTCGGGGGAATTAATTATTACTTATTAATATTTTGATTTCATTGTTGTGATACTAAGACTAAGCGCGGCAATGAGTTCCGCCACTCAACACGCAATACTTCAAAGATTCGGTGAAAAATGTACGGAGTGTCTTAACTTTATGTGAGGCTGAAAAAACACAAAAAAAAAAGTTACAAATGAGAGAACAAATTCACTAAATGTGACGGAGGCCATTGTGCCGCAGTGAGTTCGCGTCCTGCCAGTAAGCGCGATTGTAGTGTGTTAGTTTTCCACTCAGAGCTATGATTTATTATTTTCTTTTCTCCTTCTGCATATCTCGAATTTGGACGGAATATCTTGACACTAAGTTTCCTAAGTGTCATGCCATGCGGAATAAAAAGTGAAGTTGATTAAAATATATACATCATTCAATTCCGTGCAACCATGACGTAATTGCACTTTTTTTAATAAACGAGTTAAATAAAGGTATCGTTGTATGCGGAAAAACAATAATAAAAAATCATTACGTCTCTTAAAATATTTAAAAAAAAATTATTGCACCATATGAGCGATATAATATTGTTGATAAAGTGTAAAAAAATTATAATCAACTTAATGCTGTATCCCGCACACAGCACGGTAGGCAGGGGGAACCTAATGTTAAGACACTCCGTTAAGACACAACAGATCGAAGAAATGAAAATATAAATGTAAATAAATATTTCATCTCCTCGAATGGGGATCGAACCCACATCTATCGCATTACACTTGTGCCCCATCGCTAGAAAGGCATCATAAAAGAATAACGCGAGCGAAACTAAACTAAAATACCTCACTGAGTTCCGTTACATACGTACATGATACAGTATACCGTATTACAGGTACATACTGGTACAAACGTATCGATAGAAAGAGATGTCAGCAATACCTCCTCTCTTTTTAATCTGCGAGATACGTATTTTAAGGCCACTCGTGGCGCAGCAGCACATGTGTGTGACTGTAAAACCGACTGATTGTGGGTTCGATCCCCACTCGAGGAGATGAAATATTTACTTAAATTTATATTTCCATTTCCTCGCTCTGGTGTCGAGGTAAAGCGTGGCGTTGAGTTCTGCCACTCAACACGCAATGCCTTTATAACTCGGCAGAAAGTGGGGAACGGAGTGTCTTAACTCTAGGTTCCCTCTACCTACCCTGCTGTGTGCGGGATACAGCGTGAAGCTGATAATTACAAAGTAATCTGTGCGTTGTTATCGCGTACAATGGCTGTATTACTTTACAATGTTATAATTAAGCTCTTTTTTATCATTATTAGAAATTTATTTTATTATTTTGTTAAGTATGAATAAATGGTTTGAATCGATTGAATTATTTGAAATAAGCGAAAATCTTTTAATATTTATTAAGTTTTATCATAATAAAGAACAATAATATATATTTTTTTCACTACCATTACTTTTCTACTAAAAAGCACATATTCAAAACTTTTTTTATTAAAAATTTTAATTATGTACCAATTTCAGGATGTTAAAAATTAAATAATTATTTTAAATATTAAAATTAAAAAATATCCTTTTATCACAATGTTATATGAAAAAAAACTTGTTCTAAGAATCTCACAAGCTCGAGCTGCAAATTAGTCTAATATTATTATGTTTGTATATAAATCAATATTAAATCAGCTTCCATTTATCCAGATTAATCATAGCAGGTGTTGGATGTTTTAAGCGACGGTTGTGGGTTCGACTCGTACTTATCAAGGGAATGAATTCTTAATTAATAATATTTTCATCTCTTCGGTCTTCTACTAAGGCAAAGCCCGGCGTTAAGTTCCGCCACTCAACACGCAAAGCCTTGAAAAATTCGGCGAAATTGCGAACAGATTGTATATAAATATATACTTTAAAAAAACATGATCAGACGCGCTAGTCCACCTCCGTACATAGTAGTGAGATATGATACAAAAACGGTTTCGTTTGCACTTGATATGATAAGAACGTAATCATTTTTATTACAAAATTATCAAACCCGCGTACACACTTTACACTATAGCATATAGAAATGCTGATTCATAGTGAACCCTCTTTATATTAGGTAAGATTTTTGTTCTTTGTTACAATTAATGTAATTTATAATAAATTTTAAATAAGGTCAAAAATACTTCTGCTTCACGCTGTATCCCGCACACAGCAGGACAGGTAGAGGGAACGTAGTGTTAAGACACTCCGTTTCTCATTTTCTGTCGGATTTTGGAGGCTGTTGAGTGGCAGAACTCGACGTCGCGCTTTGCCTCGACACAAGAGCGAAGAAATGGAAATATAAATTTAAGTAAATATTTCCTCGAGTGGGGATCGAACCCACAACAAGTCGGTTTTACAGTCACACTTTGTGCCGCTGCGCTACGATTGGCCTCAAATAAACGACTGATCTAGTAGTGATTAATCTTAATAATCTAATTAAAGGTATTGCCACAGTCTAGAATCGAATTCATAACTTTCTTGTCGACCAGAAAATCAATTAATTGATCGAAAAATTTTAAAAAGTAAACATTATATCGATCAATGTTAATTATATACTTATTTTAATATTATTATTTTTTCAGCTTCACGCTATATCCCTTATGAACCAAGGTAGGCAAAGGGAACTTAGTAAGGGACGAAACTCACAGGCTTTGAAGTCCGATTCTCTCCCACTGCGCCATTATGGCGTCTATAAAATATTATAATAATATCGATTTATTTTAATTTTAATTTGACTATTGTATTGAATTCTTTGTAAGTAAGAAAACGAGAAGACAGAAGCAGAAGGCCTCGTATAGGAAATCGAGTTAAGTGTTCCTCCCGTAATAAGATTGATTTATAAACTGTAGGAACGAAATGATGAGAGCTCATTACTCTTAAATGCTTAATATACGTAATGAATATTTGTTTTTAAATGATTTTTGGGTAATCTACATAATATGTAATAACCAGGTTGGTAATAAGCGTGTGCTAGATATACCTATACTGTGCACATGACATGGTAAGTAGAGGGTATCTGGGAACCTAATGTTAGGATACTCTGTTCCCGTTCCCATCTCACTTTCCGCCAAATTTTAGAGGCATTGCGTGTTGAGTGGCGGTACTCAACGCCGCGATTTGTATTGTTACCAGAGTGAGGAAATTAAATGATTAAATATTTGATTACCTCGAGTGGGAATGCAACCTACAACCTGTCGCGTTTATCTCACGGCTGACCACAAAAAAATATTTATCCTAGCGCAAAAATGATAACACATGATCACTTCGTTCTTCAATTTCCGCAAATTTAATGAATTTATTTTATTTTTGTTATATTCGTTAAAATTTATGCAAAATAAAATGTTATATAATATAGTCAGTTTCTATGTAAAGACATCGTCACCTCCACAGCTATAAGAATAATATTTTAGATATTTTTTTATTCCTAGAACATTTTTCATAACAATGAACAAAAACAATTAGGTAGATGATGTGTGTTCAATTTGCATATAGCATTATTTGAAATGCAAATAAAAGGAATATTTATTATAAATATTATCATAAAAAAAAGAACCTAGTGTTAAGACACTCCGTTCCCACTTTCTGCCGAATTCTGGAGGCTTTGAGTGATGGTGGCAGAACTCAACGCCACGCTTAACCTCGACACCAGAGCGAAGAAATGGAAATATAAATTTAAGTAAATATTTCATCTCCTCGAGTGGGGATCGAACTCACAACCAGTCGTATTTACAGTCACACTTCGTGCCGCTGCGCCACGTCTGGCCTCTTATATAATAATTATAATTTTAATAGACACTACAAGTATACGTTATACGATCACAAATAACAATAGTAATACTTTGTAAGCTAAATTTCAAACGAGAAAGTGCGCAATTACAAGTCATCAAAAAAACGTGTGGGTGTCCTTACACCGCCGCGTAGTGTAGACTCGCGTCTATCGCAAAGGAAACAAACATAGGAGAAGTATAACATTAAATTGTTTCCAATTAAACTAATGTGACGGGAGCGCGTCAGAGACCAGAGTCACTTTTAAAAATATCAGATGCGATGCAAAAATACAATCAGTGGACGATTTTAATTCGTGTTTTCCAGCAACGTTTAGTTGGAGTGAACTCGAAAGTCCAGATAAAATTAAAAAAAGTGTTGACAATCGCTTTTCACAAAAACATTCCTTAATGGCTGTAAATTGGTGATAAATAAACAAAAACATTTACGCAGTCCTCGTCTGGTAGTGGCATCTAGTGGGTGAACAAATCAACTTTTAGTTTCTGTTTATTCTGTAAACGTCATCTAATACTATAATCGTAGTTCTGTAAATGTTCGATAGATGTCCGGAGAAGCGATTAATTAACGTCAAATGCACGTCGTTCAACTATTCAGTACAAGATGGCGCTACATAAAAAATTTACATCGTACAATTGGCAATTCCTATTCGTCCTTTTGTATGTATATTGTAATATTACCCAACATCCTAGGACCCCCAAACCTATGTCATTTTAGTAAACCTGAAATTATGAGATCTATTAGTCTAATATGTAGTTAAGATATATGGTATATATATTATTATAAATAGAAATTTAAAAAATCTAAATTATTCTAATATATATCTCGTAGTGTCACATTAAAACAATTAATAATCATTAGATGTAACTAAACTGAAATGCAAGTAATTATATTTTGGATATTTTTATATAAAATGTTTAAGAAATATATCAAAATATAACAAGAAATTATAATTAATTATTATTTTTTGTATCCAAGTCACTAAAAATAGTTCTTGGTTAAACTTTATAGTATTTAAAATTTCGTTTTTTGTCTCATTTCATTTTAATTGCAAACAAAATTTAGTAAAGAAATATCGAGATATATTGCCTTCAACCTTTTGCTTGATTAATAAATTGATTTATATTTATTCAATATAACGTGTTTTGAAGTAAAATCATTGGATGGATTGAATATTAAAAACTCTATTAATAATATAAATTTATAAAAATCTTTAGTTTTAATATAATTTTAATTATTATCCAATGATTCCTTTTACTATGTTGTAGGTAGCATACGAATAATTAATATAAATTCTGCCGCTATTAAATTTTTAGAACTTCTTTCTTTAGATACTTTACAATATCTTTAAAAATATTTAAAAAAAAATGTTAAAAATTATTATTTAAAGGATGATTCAGCTTGAAATGACATCAATATGCACAACTCACTATAAATTGTATTATTATATATATTATAATATTATATATTTTTCAAATATATAATATTATGTTTATGTATTAGGATTTAATATGATATGTAAGTTTATTTACACCACCCACTCTATTCTATCGCATATATCCTAACCCAAAGGTTGTCTGGTAGAAATCGCTGATTAGCGATAAGACCGCCTTTTGTGTGTCAATTGTTCTATCTTTGTTCTTTTTATATATTTTATTACCTAAGGAATAATTGTGCACAATAAAGTATAAATAAATAAATAATAAATACTGTGATCTTGGAGAGTGTGGGTAATTTAAATAAAATATTTTTTTTTCAGCTTCACGCTGTATCCCGCAGTAGAGTAGGCAGAGGGAACCTAGTGTTAAGACACTCCGTTCTCCACTTTCCACCAAATTCTGAAGGCATTGCGTGTTGAGTGGCGGAACTCAACGCCGCGCTTTGCCTCGACACCAGAGCGAAGAAGTGAAAATATAAATGTAAATAAATATTTCTTTTCCTCGAGTGGGGATCGAACCCACAACCAGTCGATTTTACAGTCACACTTTGTGTCCCTGCGCCACGATTGGCCTCAAATTAAAATAATTAATAACGGTATTAATTATTCATATTTTTCTTATCTACTTTTATATGTCTTATTTACTTTATATTCATTAATTTACATATAGTTTATTATACTTACATATTTATACGGTCTCTACATACCTCTTTCGCCCCGTCCACTGTCTTCAACCTCTTTATACATGGAGGGATCCTCATGCTTTTGACGTGACCTCCAGTATCTTTGATACTGTGTTTTCGAAGGTCAACCGAGGTCTCCCCCTACCTCTCTTACCGCTCACTTTTCCATCATTAATCTTTTTTGCCATTCTTTCACCACTCATTCGTTCGACGTGCCCAAACCAGCTGAGCACGTTCTTCTTCATTCTCACCGTCACATCCTCGCGTGTACCTGCCATTCTGTGTATCTCTTCATTACGGTCTCTAAGCTGACTCGATTCGGTCAGCTAAGCCGACTCCGCATATCCGAAGAGATCGCATCTCCACGGCATTCATCGTTCTTTCATTCTTTTTCCATAATACCCACGTTTGGCCGTAGTATAACATTGTCGGTACCAACACTGCATTGGTTACGGCCAGGTGTAAACGCGGAGGTGTGCTAACGTGCTTTCGCCGTCTCATCAATGCAGCTAAGGCTCCGTAAACCCTGCTACCGGCAGCACTTCCACCTAGTATCTTCCATCTTTATTGAACATACTTCCCAAATATACCACTTCTTTCACTTGTTCTATTTAATATAAAAAAATATATATTTGCATAAACCTTTTATTTATAAGTGTATTTTAACTGTTCTTCTGTTTGATCAATCTAATCATATGACACGAAGAAATAGAAGAAGGCTGTTCTTCTCCAAAAAAAAACAAAAAATATTCTATATAGAAGACTGGTGTTTATTGTTTTCACATTATTTATGTTAAATAGGAGTTAGAATGTTTCCTTAAAAGGTGATATAACACGTACTATTATAATATATATTATAAATATGTATTTTATATGAATAATTTCCATGAATGTGGCTATTTTAAATTTTTATGTTGAATTATTATTATTTTATATTTATCTATTATAAATTTTGCAGAATTTAGTTTTTTATAGGAGATTTTTTTGGGATATAGCTATACTCACCAATATGGATAGTTGCCCAGCAGTGGAAATACTAACGTAGATATATGCCTGCGGTGCGAGATACAACCCTTATACTGTGTAAAACAAATGAAGTCGTTCTAATCTTAATATACAAATATCTCTAAAATACTTAGATTATAAAGATATTGAGGCCAGTCGTGCCGCAGAGGCACAAAGTGAGACTGTAAAATCGACTGGTTGTGGGCTCGATCCCCATTCGAGGAAGTGAAATATTTATTTACATTTATATTTTCATTTCTTCGTTCTGGTATCGAGGCAAAGCGCGGCGTTGAGTTCCGTTCAGCACGCAATGCCTCCAGATTTCGGTGGAAAGTGGGGAACAGAGTATCTTAATACGAGGTTCCCTCTGCCTTCCGTTTTCACTGAAATAATGTGTACTTTCTTTTTTTGTGATGCCTTGTTTTTTTTATTTTCTTAAGTTCTCATTTTTATTTTGTTATATAAATCTTATTATTCTTGTCTCACATATTTTTTTATTTACTTTTCCTTTCTTTCAATCACAATTTTCTTTTATTTCAATAATGGGTTAAAAGCTGGTAGAATGTAAAGGTAAGAATGAATATATAAAGGACAATGTTAAAGAAGATCGTGGTGCCATTTTACAAAATGTTATGATATTAACATTTTGTAACTTTTACTTAAGTAACTTTTAACAAAGTATAATATGAGAGTAATAAAAGTTAGAAAACTATATATACAATGCTCAGAATGATTCCCTGGCTGCTATAAGAAAACTATATTTGCTTTGCCATAATGTTTGAACCTCGAACTGGGATGTGAAATTCTACGCATTCTATGGATATGCAATAACTACAATAGTTAAATCAAACAAAATCAAACTAAAGGCATAGACAATGGTTATAAGTCTCATTTTTAGACTTCCACAGTTGTATTCATAATTGCATCAATTAATAAGTGTAAGAAAATGATTATATGCTTTAAAACTTGTACTCTTTGCGCTTTTTTTCCGTTTTTACTTTCACACTGTATCCTGCATAAAACAGAGGAGGCAGAGGAAATCTGGAAAGACTTGACACTGAATTCTCGAGGCATGACCTCGGCACCAGCGTAGCGAAGCAATGAAAATGTATTAAATATTTAATTAGACTTATTTCAAGATAATTAAATGTTATTTAATCGTTTGTATTATACAAAGGTATAAAATATCTTTGTATAGGGTATAAAATACCTTTGTATAATATTTGTGTTCATTAAAAATATTTTGTATTATTATCTATTTAGTATTTGAGGCCGGTCGTGGCGCAGCGGCACGAGGTGTGACTGCAAAACCGACTGGTTGTGGGTTCGATCCCCGCTCGAGGAGATGAAATATTTACTTAAATTTATATTTCCATTTCTTCGCTCTGGTGTCGAGGTTAAGCGCGGCGTTGAGTTCTGCCACTCAACACGCAATGCCTCCAGAATTCGGCAGAAAGTGGGGAACGGAGTGTCTTAACTCTAGGTTTTCTCTGCCTACCCTGCTGTGTGCGGGATATAGCGTGAAACTAATTTAATTTTTTTTATTTTTTTTTTTAAATATTTTAAGGTGTTCAAATTTTTAAGTATATCAGTAATGTAATTTAATTTTAAGAAGTTACTCTTTTGTATCTTTTCAAGTGTGCAATAAAGACTTTTATTATTATTATTATTAAGTATTACTTAACATATATTTTTGGTGGGATAATCTTGAAAGAGCGACAGGATGTGGCAATACCGCCATTAACAACACCAATTTTTAAATTCCTATTTATTGATTCAATTTGAACTTCGAACTCACAATAAAATGTAGCATAGGAAACACAAAAGATTTCAAACCATTTATTTATTATATTCTCAAAATACGTGAAATAGTGATCTGAAATTACATAAAACAGGATTAATCTACTAACATCGAATATTGTTTACATCGAAATATTAAACA
>JAATLQ010034379.1:0-17103 GCA_013421005.1 Heliconius erato x Heliconius himera
TAGTCGTTTTAAAATAACGATTTAAACGAGTATTAATATCTAGAAAACAGATTTAACAAAGACTTAATATCATAGATTCATTATTTCAATGGAAAAATAAGGATGATTTCATGTTTAAATAGTTTTTTGTCTGTACTTAATATAATTAAAATCATCATTTAACAGGTGAACAGCTAGAATAAATATTAATTTTAAGATTGACCTTCTATTTTATAATATTTTACTTTAAAACATAAGGCCACCCCGTATTTCATCGTCTATTCTAAGTCAAACGGAATCGGAATAGAATATTTCAAATGATGGCAACCTTTGCTTGCGGCAGTTATTTTGCAGGTTATGTGTTTTAGTGATGAGAAAAAAATAAGCTTTAATTTGATATATAATTCATTAAAAAAACACATATGTGCAAATATTAACATTAACTGACCTCTTTAAACCAGGCAACCCTGGGCTTGCGGCAGACTGAGAGCTGGCAACCATTGTTTTTCCAATTCCTTATGCGATTTTCTTTCAAATGATGTGCGATTCACATAAAAAACACATGAGTGCAATTTTCTCCAAAAACGAGTTACGAAAAACATTAATTAAAGGTGATTGCGGCAGGATTTTTTTGGGCAACCCTAGTGTAATCTATTCTACTATCATGTATCATTCTTAAATGTAAGTTTTATTAGAAAATCTAATCCCTACAGTTTTAAACGATGGGATCTTAGGCCATTATCAGAATTGAAAATAATCTTGTTTTAGCTTCACGCTGTATCCCGCACACAGCAAGGCAGGCAGAGCGAGCCTGGGAACCTAGAGTTAAGACACTCCCTTCTCTATTACAAAATTTCTATTTCCCATTATCCACCGAATTCTGGAGGTATTGCGTGTTGAGTGGCGGTACTCAACGCCACACTTGCCGCGATGCCGGAACGAAGAAATGAAAATATTAAATATAATTTATGTTACCATAATTTATGTTACCAAATATTAATTTAACCTATATAATTCGCGTTTACGGCCAAACTTTCAATGACCGCCTGAATGTTATTAATATTGCATTTATCACGCGATTTCTAATTTATTCAAAATTCTGTTTGTTTTGATGAATATTGTTTATATTAGCAGTAAATAATGTTTCTTAGATCAATAGTGGCACATACTAAAAAACATTATTCATGATTTATTAAGGTAACAGTTCTTAATCACCTCATTTTTGTTAACTAAGCCGTGAGAAAATCGTGGTATATCACTTTGTCTTCTCTTTTTCTTGACTGTAATCTTAACGCCTTTTTGGGTCATCAAGTACTTACATCTATATCTGGACCAAAAAACCTTTTACACCGCCTTGGTTAAGTACAAGTACATTCGGTTTCAGAGTGCGACGCACGCGTGTTGACGCCACTTAACGTCGCGTTTCATCTACCAGAGGGGGGAAATTAAAATTCCCCAGAATTTGAATTGAATTCACAACTATCGCGTTTACCATGCCACGACGGTGTTAAATACGGCCGTACCTACTATAAATATGCATGTAAAAAAGGAAGGGACATATGCCGTTTTTTCTTACTGTTCAGTTACAATATACTATCTATACCTCTATATCAATAAGGTTGAACGAGACTTAACCTTTTAGGTACTAACGGTTCGAATTGTAAAAATATTTTTGTATTTGATAGTCCATTTATCGAGGGAAGCTATAAGGCTTTAATATAGCATTTCGTTGTTTCGATGTAGTCCACTGTACCTGTGGTCAGAGCTATCTACCGCAACCAGAAAGCCATGTATCATACGCAAGGTGCCACTATTGTATTTAATCATTGTACTAAAATAAAAAATAAAATTAGTATATCAACCAAACAACATGGTCAGAATGAACCCACAACCTTCGGCACACGACAGACGTCTTCCTATCATTGTAAGCAAAAACAAAAGGAAATTCTAAATATTATCCCCGTGATTCATGCGCGTACGCAAGAATTTTAAATTAATTTCTTGGGTAAAATCTGACTCACGTTTAGTATATCGGATGTCATTTATGGTTCCGCTGTGTTTCTTGCGCTTCTTCTAATGTTCTTTTGGGCCAGTCCTTTTAGTGAACTGATGGTAAATTTCTTTTAGAAAAATCTATAAACCTTTTAACGTACCGGGATTTGAACCCGCGCCTTTTGGAAAATCATTCTGTGATAATTATTTTGTAGTTTTTTAGCTCGTGCTGTATCTTGAACATAGCAAGGTAGGCAGAGGGAACCTTGGAATCTAGCGTTAAGACACTGCGTCCCCATTAAGACATTACCGTTCCCCACGTGATAATTATTGAATGTTTTTAAAAACAACAAGTTCTTATTTTGAATGAAATTTTTCATTTTTCTCTTTCTTGATCCATTTATGGAGTGGTCTTGATTGCGCAGTGGTTCGGTTACCTGAACCGATGGTAACGCATTCACGTTCTTAAATATTTTTTAGGATTTTCTTCGAAGGTACTTGTATATTTATTTTTAAAATGTTATCTTTATCTATGTGCGTGCTTAATTTAATCCAACCACGTTTTAAATTTCCCAGTCGGAGCAATGAATAATTTCGTCGCTCTGGTAAGAAACCGAAGAGCGGCGTTGAGTTTCGCTACTCATTATGCTATATCTCGAAAATTGTGCAATGCGTGGGAAACGGAGTGTCTCAACACTAGGTTCCCCTTGCCTACACTAATTTGAAAATGGAAATAAACAAAAAAAAAATTATGATTCATACAATATTTAGTGACATACATATTAATGTTTTTATTGTTTTATAACATGACAATTTATTTATATTTAATGTTGGCCTTGTCGCGTCCTTGCTCCACCGCGTCTTGTCGTAGCGTGACGACGTGTAGAGTATGTGGATCTCAAGGTTCACTTTTGCAAATTAAATACCATAACCATAGATGAAAAAGGATAATTAAGGATGTCTTGTCTAGCTGCAAAGTTTGGTTGTTCGCGCTTATCTCACGAACTACTTGTACGAATTGATAATTATTATTCTTCTTTCGATGTAACCTATTTTTCCTGTGGTCAGATATACCTAGTAGGCACTGATAATGTACATTTTAGTCTCATTTGATGACGATGACGAAGCCGCAAGTTAAAGTTGGTGTCATATAGGAATGTTATAACGTATAGGGCCGTCGTAGCGCAGGGGCACAAGCGATACGTTTGTGGGTTCGATTCACGCTCGGGGAAATTAATTATTTATTATTTCATTTCTCGTTCTGATGACAAGTCAAGTCGCGGTGTTGAGTTCCGCCCCTCAACACACAATGATTGGATATTTCGGCGAAAAGTGGGTAACGGAGTGTCTTAATACTAGGTTCCGTTTGTCTACCCTGCTATATGCGGGATACAGTGTGTGTGTGTGTAAAAAAAGGAATGCTATAAAGTGGTCGTGACTTTATTTCTATCTAAATAAAATATTTAGTATTATTTTTTTCCAAGGGAAAATATAATTTAAATGTATATTTTGTGGTAACATGATAAGCGTAATTTTAAAAAAATAAAGTACTATTTTTTAAATTTATTTATATCTTGCTACTGTATTTACGCTACTTACGTCTGAGGCCTTTTTTTCAATTATTGAGATAGTTAGGTATTTTTTTATAACTTTTAAATAGGTAGGCTATTTTTGAGATCATCAGGCCTTAGTATCTTTCAGATACAGGTCAGGATTTAAAAGTTAAATCTGTCGATCATGTTTCCCATTTAAATAAAATTTATATGATACTATCCTTATTCCTTACTATGTTTAATTTTATTAATATTTTCCTCCTTCGCTAAAATCGGCTACGAGTTTTATTTATTTTATAACGTGTCCGCCATATTTTACATAATAAGCAGCTTTCTGTTTACTAATTAAAATAATTCCAGTGAATTCATAAATCACTCTTTTCTATACTTTCTAATTACGAAGAGACATTTTTACTCCAAACGGGAAAAAAATAAGTTAGTTTCGATCCAACTAAATTGATGGAACATATTACAGATAAATATAATCCTCAAGTGGGATTAGAAGCCGCGACCATCGTCTTAACTCGTATACATTACCTATACGACACCTAAGGCGTGTCATTAGCCTAAATATGTATGTTTTTAATGTATTTAGTCATAGATTTGTGATGTCATATCAACATATATTGTTATTAATAAATTCAACCTGTCTGTTTGTTCACAATGGAATGTCTGTCCATATAATAGAACAATAGCATTGTATGACAACTTGTATGTATGTATGTTAGATACACTCATAACTAACCAAAAATTAAATATTGTTTCTATGGGATTTCGACTAATTGCTTCTTTTCGACAGGAAATGAATATCTTATATATTTCATTCACCCGAGTGGGAATGGAACTCACAACCGTCTTGTTTATCCCTGCGCGTGAACGGCCTTTATTTTACTTTGTTGACCAGAGAAATAAAAAATAAATAAATATAAATTTTACCACAAGTGTATATCGTATTCGCACCTAATACATGTAATATAAGTACTTAATGTAATGAATTCCTTTCTTACAAAGTTTCATTTTAAATATTATTTAAGGGAGTCGGAATCGAACCCACAGCCTGTCGCTTTTACGGTCGTGCGCTTGTGCCGCTGCGCCAAGACGGCCTCAATGCATGATAATGCATTGAGATCTATAAAATGTTTGCAATGCAGTGAAATTTCATACTTTCACTACAATGACAGACAATGTTCTTAAAATTTGTTTTGCCGGTTATTTTACTAGTAAGTGCTGGTTTAAGCGGTTGATTTAATGTATCAGTGAAGGCCTCGTTGTGTAGTTGGTGTGGATTGTAAATAGTTGTGGTTGGAGGCATTGCGTGTTGAGTGGCAGAACTCAACGCCGCGCTTAGCCTTGACACCAGAGCGAAATAAATATTTCAGATTTTGATCCTCCTCGAGTGGGGATCGAACCCACAACCAGTCGGTTTTACAGTCACACTTCGTGCCGCTGCGCCACGACTGGCCTCGGTTTCTTACTAATTTCATGAGTTTAATATCGACAGGAAGTGGCTATTACTTATGAAAGTCGACAATATTAGGTTAGCATTATGCATACGTCAGCACTCATTTGGTTAAAATTAATTTCCGTTTTTCTCTCTTTTGAGATAAACTTTAATAAGTTTTTTTAACAAAATGGAAATGCTCTACAATCTCTCTCCCCACCTCGCAAAAAAGCAAGCAACTTGCAAATAAATCTAACTTTTTATGCAAAATACGTAGAGTCGTATCGGATTTTACCATTCAGGTCACTATAGCGTATAACAATATGTACATATTTAAATTGTTCTCAGAAATTCCTCTGAGATCGTCTCGAAAACAATTTTTGATCGTCTTATTGCCCTCAAAGGCCGCCGTGGCGCATCAGAACAGCATCTAACTCTAAACGCGACGTGTGGATTCGATTTTGTCTCGGAGAAATGAATAATTTTCATTTCCTCGCTCTGATAAGAAGACAAACCGTGTCGTTGAGCTCCGCGACGAAACGCACAATGTCTCGAATATTGGAAAGTGTGTGGAGAAGACAGTGTTTTAACCCTGGGTTCCCTCTTTACGGTTCCTATGCGGAATAAAAATGTGAAGGCTTATTGGCTGTATGCTTGACTTATAAGACCACGATTTTGTTAATTATATGCTTTCATTAGGTCGAGCTGTAACTAAAAAGCCATATTTATAAATTGGTCTCAACTCTGACATCTATCTTAAGAGCGATCTTAAGATTCTGTTTTCATTTATAGATTATAATTTATGAATGACAACTCAAGATCATTACAAATACGGCCCTAAGTAACTATCTTATAAAATCTAAGAATCCGAATTACATGCACTTTTAAATGTTGTATCATCATAAAATTTGGCAATGATGTATATCTCGATTAAATGACAATACAATATTATAGTACTATCGAGCTGGTCTGATGATGGAATTGGAAGATGGCTGATGGAACCTTGGACTGTCTTTTAGTAAGCAAATCGCGTTTGTGCTCATTCGTCTTATTAATGCATTCCGACGAAAAAAACGTGTTTTTAGTTTTTTAAACTATTTATTTGGTTTTATAATAATTATTTTTATTGGGCTTCAGTACAAGATTTATAATGTACGTTAATTCAGCACAAAATGTTTAGAAAATTGCACGTGGGCCTTGAAATGTCTTAACACTAGATTCCCACTGCCTACCGGGCATATGCGGGAAGCGTGAAGCATACAAGAATGTTAAAATCATGTTAAATCGGATTAGCCACACATTAGTAGATTTCTTTATATATGAATAATACTATGAAATATGCGAAATATTCGAACTTACTAAGCATCTTCGCGAGTCTCAAGAAATCTTTGAACCTATGACATCATTCTTATTTTGGTTATAATTTGTAACCTAATTGAGACCACATGTTGGTAGTACTCATATTAAATTCAATTTATATTGTATGGCGCCGTTGTGTCGCAGTGATAGTGTCTTGACTGTATTGGCGTAGGTTTTGGATTCCTTTTGTTTTTGAACGCAAGTGTCTTAATGTGAACGGAGTGTCTTAACACTAATTTAATAGAATCCCTACCTGCTATCTGCAGAATACAACATGAAGGAATTTTTTTTTACAATACATTATTTTGTTAATTTAAATTAGATTTCTATGATATAGGCACCAATTTGCTCTGCGTTCATTATAATGAAGCGTAATAACATTTATTTTTTTTCTTTACATATTTTTTCTTTTTTATTTTGTTTATTTATTTGTGTTTTGTTTTTTTATCGTTCACAGTTAAAAACAAATAAGTCAATATGATAAATGCGGTCAACGAGTTCCTAGATGACCTGCGGTAAGTGTTTTTATATATTATATTTTTTATATTATATTATTAATATATTATTATATTTTTTTAAATTATTTCTTTTTGTTATTGAAAAATAAATTTATCTAATTAATAAAATTTCACGTATTATTTATAAATATTGCCTTGTCTTTGCCAATCCATTGAAGACCTATGTTCACAATAATTTATCTAGATATTTTTTTTAATTTAACACTTTTTTTCAACATTTAGTAGCGTAGGTAGAGGGAACCTAGTGTTAAGTCACTGCGTTCTCTATTCCGTCCTAATTCGAGACACTGTGTGTTAAGTTAGCGAAATTTAACGCCACACGTTGCCCACCAGAACCGGGATATAAAAAAATATTTAAATATCATATGGGAATCGAATCCATAACCTTCGTAGGTACATTAACAATGTCACGAGTATTTAATAGAAATCTTACACTAAATGTTTATATTGTAGTTATTTGCTCAGCTCTTAGCAAACTGTGCGCAACTGCGAGTCATCTCAGAACTTTTTATGATAATGCGTTAATTTAAAGACCACCTGGCCTAGTGGCTTACAGGTTTTGGAGGAACGAAGGTCATGGGTTTTTGCCCGTTTGACTTGTTGTATGGGAAGGAACTGTATTTAATGTTTTCTTGAGTTAGTTTGTTAAAAATTCCTTACTTAGGTACTGTGGAATAATAAGTATTTGCTTACTTTAATTTTATTAAAAAAGTTAGACGTCAAAGTGTTATTAAAAAAATGTCCTTTTGAAATTTTCTTTTTGTTTAATTTTCTTTAATTTAAATCAAGTGTATTTAAATCACGTATCCCGCAGGTTAGGTAGAGAGTTACTTAGTGATAACACACGATAAGACTTATACCTTACCTTATACCCGTCTATCCACCATAGACTCATTTATACGCATAGAGATGTACATATATTATAAATAATTATTAGACGAGTTGGATTTGAATCTTGCACATTATTGCCCGCAGATAGCAGGGTAGGCAGAGGGCTACAGCTTAAGCCAAATTTTAGAGGCTAACCTCGCAGTTTGTCTTGCCATATACGGGAGAGTAAATAAAAATAATTAATTTCCTCCAGTGGAAATCGAAACCACAACCATTGCGTTTGTAGTCGTACGCTTTGCTGCTGCATCACGACGTTCGTTACATAATTACTAGATTTAATTAATTCTTAAATTTTAGTTTATCTATGTTATAAATCAAATCAGCTTCACGCTGTATCCCGCACACTGTAGGGTAGGCAGAGGGAATCTAGTACTAAGATACTCCGTTCCCCACTTTCTGCCGAATTCTGGAGGCATTGCGTGTTGAGTGGCAGAACTTAACGCCGCGCTTGTCTTCGACATCAGAGCGAAGAAATGGAAATATAAATTTAAGTAAATATTTCATCTCCTCGAGTAGGGATCTAACTCACAACCAGTCGATTTTACAGTCACACTTTGTGCCCCTGCGCCACGACTAGCCTCATTTATGTTATATTTTGGCAATTATTATGCTCACGAATCACGATGAACGTAATTGAGTATGTAACGGTGACAAGTGCAATACCTATGGAGTACTTTACGGACTCATTTAGAAGAACTCATCTCATTTATGTAGGGCCATTGGACAATTTCTAAGTATTTTCTTAAAGAGTTCTTTACGATGCCAATGAGAATATTATATATTTACTTAAAATTATATTTTCATTTCATCACTCTGGTGTCGAGGCAAAGCGCGGCGTTGAGTCCGCCACTCAAAACGCATTGCTTTCAAAATTCGGTGGAAAGTGGGTAACGGAGTGTCTTAACGCTACGTTCTCTCCGCCTACTCCGATACAGAGTGAAACTGATTTTATTACTTTTAAAAAAAATCTGTGTACGACATCGTTTGTCCAAAAATAGCTATACCCATTCATATTGTCTCCATACTTTTAGTTCATATTTCACAACATTTACGCACATCTTACATAACATTATTTATACTATATAATTTTTTCATGGTATATTTACTCGTATCGTTATCGTGAAATTAACTAGCTGTTGTAGCGAGAATTGGTCCTGGCCCATACTTCAGTTGCCACTTAGCAGTTCTGCTGGCATCTTGTGAAATATATACAGTTAGTGTAAATCTATATCTGTAATATTATCTAGAACTTTTCTATTACATCGTGACTAACAGACGACGCGTAGAACACTGGAATTTGGCTTACTTAGTGAATAGGAGAACTAAAAGATATTTCCTGAAATTCCTACGGAAACGGAAAAAGAAGAAATTTTATATTTTTGAATTCGGGCTAAAACTAGCCGTCTTATATTTGTGCTGTGTTATAAACTTGACACGTGGACCAAATGGACTATAAAGTGATTGTAGAGTGACGATTGACCAAAATTTGTATATGGACTTTATTTTGTATTTCTAGAAAACTATTGTTAATGTTGATTGGTCTTTAAGATTATATGGCCAGAACCTTCGAAGAGTTTGTCCTATTAAAAAGAACAATCCTACGTTTATATCCTTGAACGGGAATCGAAGCTGCTAGCACTCGGCAAGAGGCCGATTAATAAGAAAATATCGAATTACGTAAAAAACAATTACTACGTAAACGTCTGGTCAACAGTCAATGAGGACTTGACAAAGAATATTTATGTGTACCAATTGGGCATTTTTGGAAGATGTTGATATAGTTTCTCGGAGAGAGAATAAACCTGATAATATCTCTAAAGAAATTCCACTGATCTACACAATGTTACGTTGGTAAGATATGCTTAGTTGTATGAAAAGACTATGTTTCCGCTCGTGGATTTGCCCGCGTGGTTTTTAGATTTTTTTATGACTTATTTTCTGACCCTAAAATACAAACTTCTTGATCATTAAAGTAGAAAAAATATTAGTATTCTATAGATTTATCGTGCAGGGAACCTAGAGCAGTGCTTTGTGACCCAAGGCTAGGAGTAGGCTCAAATTCCTTTGGTCCTAACTCCAGCTCCTCCACACTGAAAAGATAAATCACCTTCTACGAAAACTAGTTCAAAATAATTTTACTACTGCCACACTTGAAGTAGATTTTAGAAATGAAATGGTGATAGTTCTAGACGGTCCTAGATCTTTTAGCATTTTATATGCCGTGTACAATTTTATTTTTAACTTTTTCCTGGTCAGGTCGTTGGTAAATCCGAATAACTTGATCACCTTACAATAATGTTTTTTGGGGATATTTGTATCCTATGGGTCCTGTAGGTTCCACCAGTATTCCATGCATTATATACTTATACTACCAAGCAGTAGTGTTCTTAATTTACAATATCAGCCTCAACGCCAACAATATGAAACTGACGTAATTATCGGCTATTTCATTTTTTTTTAATATAATCATAGACTATACCTATATGTTATTCTCCATCCAAAATTCTCTTAAAGATAATAATGACAAATAATGATAAATAGGCCTGTATAATCTTATCTCATATATTGACTCGTGATTCGGCTCAGTGCTGTTTGTGCGTGTGCTGAGTGTGTGCCTCCTGTAATATATAAGGTAGGTCGAGGAATGGAGGTAGAAACAGAATTTTTTTACCCTACCGTTCGAGTAATTATTTTAGTATATTTTTTTTACTAAGAGTCGAGTCGAGGCTGTTGTGTTGTAGTGGGCCAGCGTCGTGGGTTCGAACCCCATTCGGGGACGTTATAATATTAAAATTATTTTCATTTACTTCTGCTCTGGTAGTCGAATCGCGATATTGAGTTTCGCCACTCAAAACTCAATATCTCAAGAAATTGAGCGATGCGTGGGGATTAGTGTGTTAGCTCTAGGTTATTTTTGCCTATCCTGCCAAAAACCCATTTGAATAACCATTGTGTTTGGTATCCTGTGAGTATATTTGGTGTTAGTTTTTAATTGACCGGTGGATAACGGAGTGCTAAAGCACTATGTTTGCTATATGCTGGAGATAAGTTAGAAGCAAAATTTTTTTTATTTTTTAAAAATATAGTGTAAAACTACGGAATATTTAATTTCGAACGTGAGAATAACATCCGTGGCACAGTAGTAAAATGTTGTTGTACACGCGATCGTTGTGGACTCAATTCCTTATCTTATAAATATTTTCTTATGAAATTTTGTTATATCTACATGTTGCGATAGATTTGTAGAGATATAACTTTTAAGTGCTCACATTTGAAACCAGAAAAATAGAGTGTTTCGTTTTAACTTTATAAAAAAATATGACGGCGATTATGACAGTGATTTTTGTATAACAGTGTCAAATAAAGTATATCATCTATCATGTATGAGGGAATGCTGTGGTATGTGCTTTAATACACAAAATATATATACATACATACATCGTTTTTGTTCAAAGATATTTTTTACCTTTACAACAACCAAAGACAGCAAGCAGCACGGGTTTACTAGAGAAGCAGAGGAAGCCGGGGAAGTCTGTAATATGTAAATTTTTAGCCATGAACCATTCTGAAAAAATATAAATTACAAGAGAAGATCTTTTTGTTTTCACCGGAATCTTATTTTCTGTATCAATATTGTTTTTTTTTAATTATCAGATATCAAGAGTTTCGTCATCTTCTCATTATAAAAACTTGAGAATATTTTTTTACGGAATATTCACATAAAATACTGATAACGTTATCACAGATTCACCTCAACGAGTATTTGCAAGTGGTTTCGGGTCTGCACCTGTAGTTTGTTAAACTTTTGTATAGGCACTTTTACTTTGACATAACCTAAGGATATTTTTACAGCTGTATAAAGATTTATATAACTAGTTTTTTTTTAATCTTCACGGTCTATCAAGAATAAAGCATGGTAGGCAGAGAGAATTTAATTTTAAGACACTCCTTTCCCAACTTTCCGTCGAAATTTTGAAAGACCGAGCGGCAATTGAACCCACAACCGTCGCATTTTCAGTCACACTTTTGTGCCGCTGCGCCACAAAGGCAACATAGATTTAAATACATTTAAATTATTTTACAACGGTTTTACAACGGTTAGAGATTGATTGGATGGACACTCTGTCCTCCATAAAATGTTAATCACGCAATGTCTCTTTAAAAAAAACACATTGCGTGACGTGTTGTCATTTGACAGAACACAACACCGTACTATCTACAAAAAATACACTATTTTATCATAAGCCCCACGTGCAACTTCTTAATAGCTGATTACTGTTATTTTAATTTACTAATAATTTAAAGTTTTATTTCCATCTTAATCTACTGATAAGTAAAGTTTGATTGCTAACTCCGAAGGCTGTGGGTTCCATTCCTAATCAAGGCAAATATGTGCATATTACTTGATTATTAACTATAAGAACATTATTTCTTTTACTTATGAGAGTGTATTTTGAAATACTTTTGTGCATTTATCAGTTATCTGATAACAAACAAGTTTTTGTTTATTTAAGGGATTATACATAGATATTTATTTAATGTAAGAAACAGATAATTTTACTACATTTTGAATATTTATAGAAATGTATATTTTTTTTTATTCTAAACTTGTTTTCTTTTTTTTATGCAGTCATTAAAGACCTACTTACCCAAACCAATAGAAAGCAATAACGCGAGTGTAGTAATGGGAACGGAGTGTCTGAAAATTTGATTCGTAAGAGAAGAAAGATAGAGAAGAAAACACGTAAAATTTCTATATTTAAAAAAGATATAACATTCTTCATATCATATGATATAATTAATATTTACTAAACATAGATTTTCATACAAACATAGGCTAAACAAATACAAAGTTATGTTTTAAGAGCTTTCGTCTGTATCCGGTCACAGCGCCAATCCCTACAAGAAAAAAATATAATCACTCTTTTAAAAGTAATAATAATAGCTTTTTTCGATAAATGGATTATTCAACACAAAAATATTGTTTCACTTTGAACTAATAGTTTCTGAGATAAGCGCGTTCAACCAAACCAAATCTTCAGTTTTATAATATTAATATGGATATATAGATATAAATATAATCTTACATTTTAAAATTTAAATAGATAAGCCAACACGCAAATTCCATTAGGTTGTAAAATGTCCATTAATAATGTGTTATTTGTTTTTAATCGTATCGTAATTGATATATGATAAAGGAATATTTTTAGAGGCCGTCGTGGCGCCGCTGTCTGATTTTAACACGGTGGTTGTGGGTTCCACTTGGGGGAAAGAATTATTTTTATTTCCACGTTTTGGCAACACACGTGTAGTTCTATTGTATTAAAAATTAGGAGAAAGCTGAGGACGAAGTGCCTTAACACTGGGTTATCTCTGCCTATTTATTCTATAGGTATGCGAAGCGTAATCATAAAAAACTTAATTCTATTTAATATAATTAATTTCTAAATTTAAATACACGTAACGTCCGTTCATTGATATATTAAACATGACGTCCGCTAATATTTAATTTCGAACCAGTTCCTAAATTATATTGATTTAGAGTGTTATTCACATGCATTGAAGTCGTCTTGTCTCAGTGATTCAGGGGAATGATAATATTTAAACGATTTTCATTACCTCGCTCCGGTAGACAAAGCGCGGAGTTGAGTTCCGCCAACACTCAAAGTCTCGAAGATTAGACGGTGCCAAGGAAAACATAGAACAGATCTTAAGACTAGATTCCCTCTGCCTGCTCTACTATATGCAGAAAAGAGCGTAAAGCTCCTTTTTTATGGATGATAAAAAAAAAAGAAAAATCAAAGATACGTAGAAATCAAAATGTGATGTATCACATATTGTTATCTAAAAATAATACTTGATTTTTAAAATCCATGTTTTTTTTTAATTACAGTGGCGGCAGAATGATTGATTCACCGGTCGTGAGAGTTGAAGAGGGTGAGTTACAGGGGAAACTGGTGAACTCACCGAGTGGCAAGGCGTTCTATAGCTTCCAAGGCATACCCTATGCTAAACCACCTATTGGATCTCTAAGATTTAGAGTAAGTATTGGCAAGAAACCATAGATATCAAGGAACCATCTGAACTCATCGTTTTCATTGCCCCGCTGTAGTAGAAGTGCGGCGTTGAGTTTCGTCTTTTAATTCGATTTAATATCTCGGAAATTGGACGTATACATTAAAGCTGCTTTTTGTCATATGCACGATCATAAAATGTATGGCGAACCATATCTAAACGTGCTTGTAATGATGATAGTAGCAGATGTATCCTGCACTTAGCAGGGTAGGCAGAGGGATCTTGATAAGACACTCCGCTTCCATTAATACACTTCCGTTTCCCACTTTCCGCCGAATTCTGGAGGCATTGTCTGGTGAGTGGCGGATCTCAACGCAGAGCTACGCCTCGTTACTAGAATGAGGAAATGAATCCACAACCTATCGCATTAACAGTCGCACACCTGTCTCTGCGCAACAACTAGCCTCCAACAATGATGATAAATTAAAATAATACCAAATATTGGTATTACCATGCTTAAATAAATATTTTATAATAATCTACAAGAGTAAAAAAAAACAAGCGCAATGTGAGAAGAGATAGCGAATGATCCGAACAAATAAGATAACTAGCTGATATGATAAGACGGACTGCAGACACCGATGTAAAGAGATTTCCTTAAAAAAAAACTGATGAAATGAAAAAAAAATCCAAAGTTGCTTTTTTTAAATTTCTTATTTAGCTTAATTTAATACGAAGTAATGGATATTGATCATAAAATATATGTATATTTTGAGATTGTAATGCAGTGTGATGTGCGTCTGATTGTAAACGCGGTAATTGTGGGTTCGATCCACAGTGGAATTTCATTTAGCTAATCGCTGCAGGGGATGCAGGGTAGGTAGAGGAAACCTGGGCCGCTAGTGGTATAAAGCATTCCGTTCCCCATTAAGATACTCCATGTTCACACGTTCCCCACTTTCCGCTGAATTCTTGACGCATTGCGTGTTACTTGGCGGAGCTTTGCCTCGTTATCAGAACAAAGAAATTAATATTAAATTTTTCATTCCCACTCGGGGCCACTATCGCCGGTTACAGTCACGCACTAGTGGCTCTACGACACGAAACCCTAAAAATTATTTTCATTATTTCACTATTTCACACTTTCAAAACAAAGTACGGCGTTAAGCTCCGCCACTCAACATGTATTGCTTGGAATTCGGGCGGCAAATGGGGAAGTGTCTTAATGACGGTTGTGGGTTCCATTCCCGCTTACAGTCACGCTTGTGCACCTGCGCCACGACGTCCTCCGGATATAATAAAGTAACTCATTATGTTGCCAGAATTAAAGCGATATTACTTTGAAAAGGTGACGAATAGACAATAACATTTATTTCTAGATATCTTATACTTATGTCAACTAGATTGAACCACTCGTAAATTCTTATTAGGTAACCAACTCTTTTTTTATGAGAATAATCCCTATCTAATCTTATCATGTCCTAGGTAACATGTTTTGGTCATTTCTATATATTTAGTTTTTTGGGCTTTACGCTGTATCCCGCATTAAGCAGGGTAGGCAGAGAGGAGCTGGGAACCTAAGGCATTTAGTTTTCATTAAGACAATCGGCCCCCCACTTTCCGTCGAATTTTGAGACATTGCGTGTTGAGCTGCTAAACTGAACGTTCCGTTTTGTCTCCTTAGCAGAGTAAGGAAATGAAAATATTAAATATTTTCCGTCACGCCACGACTGGCCTCATTTTCTGAGTCGGACTGTAATTATAGAAAAGATATATTCATGCATATCAATAGACCCGACATTCTTGATAAACTTACAAATACTATATACTTCATTGATATAATTAGAACTAGGTTTCGCGGTTCCCTCTGCTTACCCTGCTATGGACGGGATGCAGCATGTAGCTAAAAAAGTGTATTAACACATTTAATGTTTAAAAGTTTTGACAAAAATTCTAAGCGTAATATAAAGTAATTTCTAATTTTAAACCCTTTCAGGCGCCACAACCACCAGAACCATGGGAAGGTATACGTGATGCCACATGCGAAGGCAACATTTCTGCCCAAATACCACCTTTAGAAAACCAATCATATTCGGGAGATGAGAATTGCTTATTTTTAAACATCTATACACCAAACCTCGACGGTGAATTCCTCCCAGTTATGTTTTTCATCCATGGAGGAGGATATCGTTTTGGATCCGGCAGTGCCAGTCTTCATGGTGGCGATTACTTGGTTGAAAAAGATGTAGTCGTTGTTACCATCAACTATAGAGTTGGGCCATTGGGTTTCTTAAGTCTTAATACTCCGGAAGTGCCAGGAAATGCTGGAATGAAAGATATGGTTCAAGCTTTACGATGGGTTCACCAAAATATCAAGAATTTTGGTGGTAATTCAGGAAATTTGACCGTTTTCGGACATAGTTGTGGTGGCGCGGCCGTTTCTTTGCTCACAGCGAGTCCATTGTCGAAGAATTTAATAAACAAAGCTATTGTCCAGTCCGGCTGTGCGTTAAACTGTTGGGCAATACAAAAAACACCGATCGAAGATGCCAGACGCTTAGCGGAAGAATTGGGTTGTGAATCATCAGATGTTTCTGATATTTTAGAATTCCTATCAACAACACCAGTGATCGATATCGTCGAAGCTACCGAGAGAGTTTTCCCATTTAATGATAACATTAAAAAATTCACAAATTTCTTCTGTCCGGTCGTAGAGAAGGAGTTTCCTGGAGTTGAAGCCTTCATGACGGAGCCTTTGATCAATATTCTGACATCAGGTCGAGCAGCAGACCTGCCATTAATGATTGGATCTACTACTTTGGAATTCGCAATAGATTTAGGAGCGGACGATCTCCAAATATTCATACCAAAAGACTTAAACATCGAGAGAAATTCACCCCAGGCTCTGGAAGTTGTTGAGAAAATCAAAGAAATTTACTTTAAAGGCGATTCAACAAGCTCAGATCGTTGCCAGTTAGCTTCCGATTTATTAATCAATATGGATATACACAGATACATACAATATCTCCTAAACGTTAAGAATAAACCAATATATTATTATAAATTTGATTATGTAGGCGGCTTAAATATATATGATAGTGTTTTAAGAAACGTCGATGTAAAACATGCAGGTCATTCAGATGAATTAGGGTATTTATTTAGGAATGATAACCAAAAAGAGATTGAATTGTCACCTCAAGATGAAAAGATGAGGGAGAGGATGGTGCGGCTATGGACCAATTTCGCTAAATCTGGGTAAGATTTTTTTCCCATTACGCTTTATCCCGCATACAGCAAAGGGAACCTAGTGTTAAGGGACGGGGAACTAAGGGGGGGGGGGGGGTCTTTAAAAATT
>JAATLQ010034380.1:0-22455 GCA_013421005.1 Heliconius erato x Heliconius himera
TCCCGCACACAGCAGGGTAGGCAGAGGGAACCTAGTGTTAAGACACTCCGTTCCCCACTTTCTGCCGAATTCTGGAGGCATTGCGTGTTGAGTGGCAGAACTCAACGCCGCGCTTAACCTCGACACCAGAGCGAAGAAATGGAAATATAAATTTAAGTAAATATTTCATCTCCTCGAGTGGGAATCGAACCCACAACCAGTCGGTTTTGCAGTCACACCTCGTGCCGCTGCGCCACGACAGGCCTCTAGAATTTCTTAGTACCGTAATTTTAAATTTGTGCTACTAATCTTCTAAAGTAGACATTTTAATCTATATTAAATGGCCAAAAGGTAACTATTATACTTATATATATATTAAAAGTAAGGGTTAAACATGAGTCGATATAGCTTTTCTCTAAAACTATTTGTAATTTCGAAATATTGTAAAGAGCAAAGTTTATCTTTGTTTAACGTAGAAAATTAAGAACTTATTTAAGAGGATAAGGATTAATATCATTATGGACACACATCCCTTACAATAAGAAAATATATTTAAATTACCGTCTAATTTCCGTCTCCTATACGCTTTCATTAGTAAAACTTAAACGATTTTTATTTGCATTTCTTGTTCTACGACCTATGAACGACTTTTTCGTGGCATAATTAAATTAAAAAAGGAAATGTTTAAAAAGATAAAAAAATAATAATAAAAGAACAGAAGAAGAGTAAACAAAATAAACAACAGGATACTTAAACGAAAGAAATGATAAACAAAAGATTACCTACTATTCTATTAATCAAAAAAGATGAAACTAAATATATCGCGCTGAAATAATACATTAAACTCTAATTATCCAATACGTACAATCGCATCTAAATCTACTTCGCTAGAGGCAGGCGGGGAGGCGGGCGCGGGGGGACGCATGGCGTGTGGTGGGCCGTTTCGCAGCAAGGATTTTTTGATATTGTAACAACTTCTAAAGTACTTATTAAAATAAAAAACAGTAAAAGACAGTTTTGATCTCCATTAAATGGCCAACGTAACTAATATACTTATTTATATGATGAGAGTAACGTAATAAATGAAACTTGCGCGAAAACTGCGGTTTATAGCCGGCGTGATGTGTCAACAATTAAATGCGTTTTTCTAACACTATTCGTAATTTCAAATTAGTGTAAAGAGCAAATTTTATCTTCGTTTAACGTAGAAAATTAATAAACTATTTAAAAGGATAAGGATTGATACTATTATCGACAAACATCCCTCACAATGAAAAATATATTCAAATTACTATTTTTAGACAGAAATATGCTCACTGTATGTTATCCTTAGAAGATACAAATATGCTGTCGCTGACTTTTTTGTAGATCTTATTAAGAGGAATAATACTCTAGTATATTATTTTCATATAGGACTTACCATTAAAGCAGCGCATGCGTGGAAGTGTCTCAACGGGTAGGACTTTATGCACATTTATCATATTTATGTCAAATTACAATAAAATATACATATAATAAACTATATATAAACCTTCCCTGAGAAATACTCTACCTAATGGTGGAAACCGCATCAAAATCCGTTGGGTGGTTTAGAAGAAGATCGCTTAGAAAGGCCAGACAGAGACGAAATGCGTTCTTATTTTATAAGATATAGAGATAGAGATTATAACTTGTCTCCAGATATTTAAAGCAAGTTAGGTAAATGCCAATTCGAATTAACGTAGCGAGTCGTATTTTTCCCAAGTTGGCCCATCTATAATAGAAAGGTACATGAATATATAAAATAAAATATATCTCGGAGTAAGCCGCCAACCATTTACAGTGATTTATTGACAGTAGCACTTACCTTGCGTTCCCAGATACCATACAAAAGTTTGCTTTGTTTACTACTTAGCGCACGTCAACAACGATTTTCGACTTGAGAAGCTTTGCAATCTTATAAGGGACGATCTATATTTTTTCGCATCAAGAGATTAAGCGGAAAAGTAAGAATTTGATGAAGGAGAAAAAAATACTATTCTGGATTTTTACACATTTTAAGATTATACATTTTGAGTTGAGGCACTACGCTTTCTGAAAACAGATCTTTGAAAGATATGGAATAAAAGAACTTCAGGCAAGGCAGCTTTTAACTCTAACCGCGGTAGGTTCATAGCAGTGCAGTTTTTTTTAGTTTCACGCTAAATGCCGCACATAGCACGATAGAAAGAAAACTTGGGAATCTAGAACCCACAATCTGTTACGTTTATAGTCGTACGCTTGTGCTTCTGTGCCACGACTGGCCTCTATGGGAATGGAACTTAAACTTAAATCCATTCATGGTAAACAAGGTGCTGGTACAAGGTCGTCAACTCAACGCACATGTCTGGAAATTTTAAATTCGATCCCACAACTATCGATGATATAGTAATATCAAAATGATATAACCTAAAAATTATAAAATAATTCTATACTAGTCTAATTTAATACTTTGTCGATAAATGTACGAAGACCCTGAGTCAAAAGAAAATTTATATGCAGACATTGTTTTTTACTCCGCACGTGTCCCTCTCTAGGTTGGCAACTAAGGTAAAAAAAGTTTCGATGTTACGGGAGAAATATGGGCATTTTGGTTTGAATAAAGAGCAAAGTCATCGATAATTCTTATCTACATTTGATAAATCGAAGAAATGAAAAAAATCGCTCTAGTAACAAGACAAAGCGGGGTGTTAAGCTGCACTACTCAACACCACGACATTGCGTGTTTGCGACACGCAATGTCTCGGAAATTGCGGAAACAGCGTAAACCTAAAAATATATATATTTAAAACATTTTTTAACTTGGCACGCAATGTTTCCAAAAATAAATGAACAAATTATCATATCATCAACATATAAAAAAAAAATAATAAAAAAAAATCCCATTTTGTTTGAAAACAGGGGAAAAGTGGAAAAAAAGTAAGTTATTAAAAGGAAACCAATCCTTTTGATATTTTGGATTTAAGTATTTAATTAATAAAAAATAAGCATCTAAAACAGAGTATCGTCCCAATTTACTCAGTTACAAGAGTGTTTTTCACTAACACTAATTAATATTGCACAAAACTCCTTCTGGCTATAAACTAAGAAAATGTATGAAGATAAAACTCGTATGAAACAACGTGGTTATCTTGAAACTTAGGTAATATACCTGAGCAAAAAGCTTAGTTGGAGCTAGCTTAATGTTTCTACAACTTAATACCTATATCATTTTACTTTGCCTTAGTTATACCTATATTTTAGTAAGCAAACAGATATATCCCTTTTTTTATTAAAAGGGAAACAGAGGGAACCTAAACTCATTAAGCAGTAAACTCGACAACGGAGTATGACACTATGGAGAGCGAATAAATTTAAAAATGCCAATGGAAATTACGATAATGTTATCCAAGATATTGAAATGTTCATATTAGACTAGCAATCCGCACGCAGCTTCACCCGCTTAAATTACTTGTTATATTATAATCAAAATATACAAAATCTTTACATAAATTATAGGCTGTGTTATTCTGATGTATAAGTTTTATATAATTTTTTATATATTAGCAAATCTATGTTTATATAAATTACCGTTTCACGATTGTTCACAGACACTTTATTTTGCATGCAGTGTTTACCTTTAAGTGGCTGTACATTCATTGTTTTTAGTTTTTAAGTTAGATTTACTTGAAATGAAATAATGTATGAGCCGTTGGTAAACTTAATAAAAAAATATATAAATAAAATAAAAGTTTCATTTAAATATCCATCCTCATAACCTTTAAATTTATAAAACTAGTAGGATAAATAATCGCGAAGTTCAAGTGGATGAAGCCGCGGGCGGTTCGCTAGTATGGATGTATATAACAAATAATAGGTACTAAAGCGTTTTGTACTTACTAAGCACTTGCAAGAGTCTAATCTAAGACGCTGAGGCCTCAGCACGTTCCACTGAACTTTAGCCCGAGTTAAACGAGCTCTTATTAAATGTCTCAATGTAAAGCATAATATAATTATATTGTTTAATATATTTTTAATCTATAGAACCAGAGCATAAACAACCAATATAGATTTTAAAGTACATGCCTCAAGAAAAAAAACATGAATTAAAAAAAAACATGGTAATTTAGTTGACTGTTCATTTCCTCGGTCTGGTAATGAGGCAAAACGTAGCATTGAATTCCGCCACTCAACATGCAATGCCTCGAGAATTCTTAGGCAAGTGGGGAATGAAATGTCTTAAGACTTAATTCCCAGGTTCCCTCTAGGTCTAGATAATACAACATATTTTATTTGACAATACAAATTATTTTTAGTCGTGACATCTAGCGAAAACTCATGGTACTATAATGAATACCGTTCTAGGATACTAATTAGTTTTAAATAAATATACCAAGATGGCGTTTTTCGTTAAAAATATATAATAAGTTAAATAAAAGTATGAAACTAACCTTAACCAAAACAAGAAATTTAAAAAATCTATGTACTACTCTAAAAATAAACAGCAAATACTCTCATAAAAATTAACAATAGATCGAAAATGTACGTAAATGTTCAGCGTATGCCCGTGGAACCAACCGTCATTCCGGAACCAAGCTTCCGCAACTTACGGCTCGAAGGCTAGATCATTTTGAATCAATGATATTTCCTAAACTATTTATTATTATAATAATGTACAGTAAAGCATAAATTCAATCTAAATGACATGCTAAAGGTGACTATTATATTTATTTTGATAACAATGAATACCAAATTATAGAAAATACATTAACAACAAAATTTTAATTAAATATATTAAAATCGTTACTGTGCCCTTTAGAGATGAACACATACCACCGAGGACTTTTTGATAGATTTTTTAGAAAACAATATTTTGGTAGAATTGTTCCTGTCTCCATGTTTGAATTTTATGCATTTATAGAAAAATTCTTACTACAGTTCAAACTCAAACTATACGCTTGTAATATACTTTGTTATTTAGATATCTGATAAATATACATTATTTAATCTTTTTAATAAAAAAAAATGGGAATTAAGATTAAATAATTAAATAAAAGAAACAATTATTATTATTTACATATACTATAATTAGTTTCACACTGATAAATAATTCAATTTATAACAAGCTAAACAGATTTAGTTATATTATGTTTGACATTAATATAATATACAGTTACAATTTGAGTCCTTTTACTATTACTATACTTTTCTTATTTTTGTACACTGTATTATACAGTACTGTATGTATAGCAGGGTAAGCAAATGCAACAAACTGCCCAGTTTTTGAGACATTGTAATAAATGGTGAATTTAATATCATATTGATTTCCAGATCAAGAAAATGAAAATAATATTAGGGAATATTATTTTCATTTTCTTCAAGTGGGAATAGAACCCACAACTATCATCAGCCTCTGTTATTATTATAATATATATCACAGAATAATTTATGATCCTGCCTCAATTTTATCTTCACTAAATTGAGAAGATATCCATGTAAGTGCCCATTTGAGGTTAGTCAGCATATATTTTAGAGCTTTGGTCCAATGTTCTTCAGAGTTAAACTGAATTTTTATAGAATATGCGTGTGGTGGTGATGCAGTATCCTCTATTTTCCCTTTATCAATCCTGTATGGAAGACAAAAACCCGTATTCCCCTTTTCTACTTGCTCTTTAAATTGTTGTAGGCAGTCTAAAAATGCAACCATTGCTGCGTCAAATTTAGTGTCCCAGAGGAAACGAAATCCTCCAGACCCATATAATGGTAAAACTTTTTGATCTTCTAGTACTTCTATATAAGAATGATTGCCATAAGGCACTAATCTGTACCTTTTAAAGCTAAAATTTATTTTTCTAGCCAAAGATGAGAGTAATAAGACTGTTTGACCCCATGCCGCGTTAATCTCCGACCAATCAACTGGAGCTGTAGGCAGTCTACCAAGCCTAAAGTTATTGATAATACCAAATTGGCCAGAATCAGATATATGAAATGTTGCTTTAAATATATTTGTTTTCTTTAGTTTTTCTAGCTGTGCAGTTGTGTATGAAAGCTGACATTCATAGAATTTCATTTGGTCCTCAGTTGTCATTAGGTCTTTACGATACCTTGTATATTCCCGCCAATAAATATCCTGTTCTATTTCCAATCTTTCTTTTTCCTTTTCTTGTATTTCAATTTCATCTTTCATAGCCTTTTCTTCTTTTTGTAAAGCTGATAACTCTTGCAAGAGTCTACTTTGTTCCTGTTTCCAATCTTCCAATTCTTTTTCCAGCCCTTCTAAATTTAAATCCTCTTTATCATCTTCTAATTTTTTTAAATAATCATTATAATCTTTCCATTCAGCTTCAGTAAGTCTTAGCTGGTTGTCCATTAATTCTAAGAGAGTGTCTGTACATTCATCGCATAAGGGATGATCAACATCGGAATTATTTGATAAAAGGTCAAATAATGTAGCTTTGACATGCAATTGATGACCTAACGATGTGGTCTCCCATCCATCTGAGATAACCATAAAACCATTCGCCCCATTTCCTGACTCTGACATACGGAATGGTGGAACATAATGCTCCAAACTAGACGATTGTAAGTCCAAATCTGCTTCATTATTTCTACGAATCTGCAGTGTCAGATCAGCGATGGTGTGTTCTCCAAGATTATTTAAAGATTCATCTAATTTCAAAGGTTGCAAACATCTCTGGCAAGAAAAGTTAACAAAAGATTTCGAATCACTCATGGTTTTTTATACTAAGCACGCAATAATTTTCACTATGTCGTTCACAAATCAATAAATAAAATACTGTTTATAATTTAGATAAATTTTAACTGTACTTTGTAATGCGTATCTAATTATATTAATTAAATTATATCATTTTTGCATGGGAAACCTAACAAAGAACTTCTTAAGCAATATTTTCATGTATCAAATTTGACGTTTATGAAAAATGACGTTTGATAAGTGTTACTGTTATAATAAATTTGTTACCTATATAGCGCCCTCATTTATACGGCAACCCTATATAGTACAACAAGAAGTCGTGATACTTATTACATTGACCAATAATATTATCAATGAAATAAGAGATAACATTTTAATTAATAATTAAAAGGTATTTTAAGAGAAATTTAAATTTATAATATTATTTATTTATACCTACCCATTTTAATCAGGGTTCAGGTGCTAATATTTAACTAAGAACTATTTTCCAGGTTCAGAAACCATATGTTCTAAGCCATACGTTCTCACGTACCACTAAGCCATACGTTCTCACGTATGGCTTAGTGGTCAGAGCGCCTGGCCGGTTTCCAGAAGGCGCTGGTTCGAGTCCTGCTACGTTCAAAAATTTTACGTAAAAATTAAACGTTTACTAAATAAGTCTAGTTTTCTAAATAAATCCACACTTAGGGAAGAAAAATACTTCAGGTTCCTATGTATTTATAGGTTCCCTGACTCTTCTATTTTTTTCTGTTTTTTTTATGGCGTTCCAAACAACATTAATTACTTTGTGAATGTCTCGTTGTATCAGGTACTAAAAACGAAAAAGTCGGTCGAATGCTCACGAGAAAATAATATACTATGTTTGACAACTAATACTGCCATTAAAATAAAATATTTAGTTTTAAGTCTTACCGCTACAAACTCTCTTTTGCTGAGCTATAAATTTAACATGTAGAAAAAAGTCAAATACAAATCACAGGAATGTTTTTGTAAGAAGTAGTTCAATGAGTTTTTTATGGGTTTTAAATTTGTTTGTTTTTTAATTAAATAAACTATCATGTATTTTTTTATATTTTAATGTAATTTGTAGACTAGAATACAATCAATAAAACTTAACAGCACCATAATATTTACACTGATATTAATAATTATATAATAAAAATAATATCGTCACTTATAAATATTACACTAAAACAAAACTTATTAATCTATATGAAACCATAACTTTCAAAATTTGAATGTACTTAATTGTAGTACAATTACAATATGAAAATTTCCATAATTACAATATGACGAACATACTGACACTGTTGAATGTATACATATATATTAAAATTATAAATCTTTGAACACACAATAAAAAATCTAATTAAAATATTAAAATATAGAGTAATGTTTTTGATAAATTATTTACAAATATAGGTGGTTCACATGAGGCGAAAATAAAAATATAAAAAAACTATGTAATAGATTATTTAAGGTGGATTTCCGTGTAAGTAATGCGAAGCGTCCTGTAATTTATAGTATGCATTGGGAATAAAAGACTGGGCCAAACCACCTTGGGAGCCGACGTACTGTGCAGAGACTAGCATTTCTCTGAAAGGAAAAAAAATAATATTAAAAATAAATATTTACAGATAAAACAAAAGTTTTAGTACTTAGATACCTATTTTTAATTTATAATAAATAGATGTATAGAATAAAGTCTATGCTTACTAATTATTATAAGTAGATAACTAGTAATTTTGCCGCTAAATTACAAGAGATAATTGAAAAATCCAAACCCAAAAACCCAATTTGTAACTGAATTAGATTTTTTTTACTTTGTATTTGGTATATATAAACAATATTTTTTTCTTTATAATGTTCAAAGTCGTCGCTTTATATTTCAGTTTATACTATTTATTATTCAGCTTATTTTTATGACTATCGCCATGTTTGAAATCAACACGTGACGTATTTGTTACTATTATAAAAACTATCTTTTTCATCCCATTTTAAAGTGACCAGTAACCCTCATTAAGCGCTCATTAATCATAGAACAAAGCTGTACCGTACCACATGTGCTATACCCATTGTTATTTATTTTAATTGTTTCTTGAAATGAAACGTGTTTGTTCCATAAATCAAGAACTGAACTGAACTGAACTGAAATGAGACGTGTAGTATCAATAATTATAATTTTTAACATTAAAAAAACCGACTTCAACCAGATCCCATAATTAGAACCTAAACAAACTCATCAAACTATCCTTGTATGTGTCTATTCCAATAAAAAAAGAATCATCTGAATCGGTAAGCGTGACATTGATTTAAATTTTAAAAAAAACATCAAAATCGATTCACCCAATCAAAAGTTTTGTTACAAACGTTAGAAAAAATACAGTCGAGTTGTAACCTCCTCTTCCTCTTACATAAGACGTTTAAAAATTAATGAATTATGTGTTAATTTTGTTTTGTACTTTTATTTTTTACGCATCTCTTGAATTTTTCGGGGTAAGATAAAAGATCTTAAATGTATGCCTTTTTAACTTCATGGTATATCCCGCATATAGCATAGCGGGTTGGCATAGGGAAGCTATTGTTAAGACACTTCGTTATACAATCTCCGTCCAAATTTGAATTATTCAAGGTTGAGTGACGGATTTCAACGCCGCACTTTTATCCTGCCAGAGCGAGGACGTAAAAATAATGAGTTTCCTTGAGTGAGGATCGAGTCCACGTCTATCGCATTTACATGAAGATGATTGTGAGTTCATAATGTTTCAAAATTAATTGAAAACTAGGGATTGGAATGTTTTAATAATAGGAATGCGAGCTAGCTAAAAAAAAGTCAAACTAAAAAAATACATTTTGTTAAAAAAATATATGTATGTATATATTAAAATCTCATTTCGATCTTTCGATTGTTATCTATCTGTACATATAAGAAAACTGTAACTCTACGCTGTCTGTACATGGAAGATAAACTTGTGAGAAAATCATTTATTACTCTAATGTAATAGAACCCAAAACATTTATTTTTAATTTTTTGTCTGTTTGTCTGTGCGTTTGTGTACACTAATCTCAGACACAGATTTCACTATTGAATTGTGGCAAATTTCCTGTAATGTTTAATATTTTATTTTAATCATTTCATAAATAAAAAAAAATATGCCATTATAAAGATTTGCAGCGATAACATTGAAGTATTGTATTATTATTTAAAGTGGCTAAAAGTTTAGCTATCAATGTATAGATATTGTAAAACGTATTTAAAGTAATTCATATGAGAAAATAAATATGTAAAAGCAGGCGAAGCCGCGAACGGGGTCGCTAATATAAAATAAAGCTTATCAGGTGAAATAATGTGGTAGACAGACAATATACTAGGGCATTGTGTGTTTACCTTCACCAATAGGAACGAATATAAAAGTTTGAATTTTTCGATTTGCCACCGGCGGCCATTGTTTTCTTAACGGCTACTTTTTTGTTTATTTTTACAACAAAAGGTCAAGAGGGTCTTTTCCACATGTAGGCGTAATCTTAAGAAACATGATGGCAGCCGAAATTTTAAGTTTAATAAGTTAAGATTTGGAATTATTAAAAATAAAACGAAGAAAAAATTAAATATCAATTTAAAAAAGCATTTATAAAAAATATACTTTTTAATATAATTTTTTTTTTAACTTTTTAATCTCTATTTCTATATTGTTGTTCGTTAACGAATTTTAAAAGTATTTATTGATTTCTAGGTATATTACATAAAATTCTATAAGTGCAAATTTGGCATGTAGCTACGTTAGTGAGTGTAAGGGAACACTAATAGAGTATTTTTCAATTCGTTCCCGTAGGAAGGGAACGAAAAAAAAACAAGATGTTCCATTTTACTTCTTAAAGTCTACGCGAACAAAGTTGCTGGCAGTTAGTTCGTTATAAAATATAAACGTTGCCCAAAATGTTTGTCCTTGAATTTCGGATCGTTACACAAAGGAACATAGAAGTCTTTGTTTGGTTTATCGGTATTAAATTTTGACTGCTAATCATAAGTATCCTAAGTATTTATGAAGTGTCGAATATACATTTTCATTTATAATTGTTTATGGGTATTATTTGACGACATCGTAGCATAGTTGAAACGTGTCTGACTGAATTAGAAGGTCGTAAGTTCAATGCTAACTTTATAAATAAATAACTATTACATTTTTCGGAACTTAAGAAATTACGGCATTAGGTACTGTTCGAACAAAATCATGTATCACCAGACTTTCTTGAAGTTACATGAAGCAGTAGGTATACAGAGATAAGTAATATACTTAGAATATATGTATTTATTGTAATAACCACTATCGTAATATATTATCATTATCTCTATAGAAGAGTTCCTTCAATGTTCTTTAAAGAATATCACTGAACATGTTTCTTACACAGGACTATGAAACATGTTTAGCAAACTTTAAGAGAAAATTGGATCACATCATTAAACTGCCGGATTTTACCTGAAGCTTGGCACTCGCGGTCAAAATAATAGCTGAGAGTTGTGTATGACACATGACACATTCTTAATACCGAGGTACCCCAGACCGCAGGTACAGGGGGTCAGATCGAAACGCCTACTTCGAACCACAAAAAGAATATTTCGATTTGAACCTTTCTGGGATTAACGCGTCAACCAAACAAAATTTGTATAGAGTGTAGATTCGATATAAATTTTTATTTCAAAAATAAACTGCAGCCTTTTATTGAGACCAGTCGTGGCGGAGGAGCACAAGCGTGCGACTAGGCTCGACAAATTGTGGGTTCGATTCCCATTCGATTAAATGAAATGTTTAATATTTTGATTTTCTCACTCAGATAACGAAACAACGGACGGCGTTGAGTTTCGCATCTCAACGCGCAATGCCTCCAAAATTCTGGACAGTAGAGATCGGAAGTGTCTTAATAGGAACAGAGAGTTTTTATGCAAAGTTTCCAGGTCCCCTCCCAAGCAAAAAAAATACTTACGGTCTATTCTGTTGCTGGGGTGTTCTATCTCTCTGTCGTCTGTTCTTAAACCAATTGGACACTTGTGTTAAGGTTAGTCCTGTCTTCTGCGCTAGGGCTCGCTTTTCGTCCGGAGTTGGATATCTAAGAAAATGAGCATTTGAACATTTTCAAATTGTGTTGATATTATACATGTATGAATAACACTTTATAAAGAAATATTTAGAAACGTATAAAAAATTAAGGTAGAATAATGGTAGGCACTGTTTCGCGCGCCTCTTGGAAAACTATAATTTTTTTTTATTTCATAATAATAATAATTCTTTATTTTTCATCTTACAAAGATTGGTCATAGTAAATACACATTTGACAAAGAAACCAGAGGTGAACAGTAAAAATAGCAGTAGTAAAAGTATTTATATTTTTATTTCCCATCTAGTAAAACCAGTAAGGTAAGAGGTAAAGGTAAGAGGCCGTATGAGGAGTTACAGCGGTCTCAATTATTACCGAATCTGGTCAAAATAATATCATTTGAAATTTGTGAAAGCCGCAAACACCAAAGATGTCATTTTAAAAAATATATTGTTATTTCTTACCTATTTCTATAGTAACAGTCTTTCAATGCATTTCTACTTTTCTCTTTGAAACAATACACTGTTTCTTCACCATCCCATATTGTTTTTGGCAACGGGTACTTTTTACGAAGCCTATATTTATCTACAGCACCTAGAATGAAAATATTTATAAACATATGTCTGCTTAATAGATCTATTTAAGAATAATTAATATGTAGGTATCTAAATCATCATTTAAATTGAAAACTATCTTGATTTTTTTATATGAAATAACTAGGCCAGTCGTGGCGCAGGGCACAAAGTGTGACTATAAACGCGACTGGATGTAGGTTTGAAATTAGGAAGTGAAATATTTTAATTTATATTTTAATTTATTCGCTCTGGTGTCCAGACAAAGCGAGGCGTTGAGCTCCGCCACTCAACACGCAGTGGGGAACGGAATGTCTTAGCACTAGCTTCAATCTGCCTACCCTGCTGTATGCGGGATACAGCGTGAAGCTGATTTCATTTTAATATAACTAATTGCGTCAGTTATTCACTATATTTTCTTCTTAACTATTAAGTTGAAATTCAATACTCACAAAATTTATAAATGATACAAAAATATATTAATTTTAAACTTTTTCTGTTTATTCCTCATCATCATCATCATATTTATTCACCATCGCTTTTACTGTTAGACGCTGTCCCTCTGAACCACAATAGCGTCTTATAATTGTAATAAAGAGTATTAATATCTATTGTTTAGCTTCACACTGTATCCGCATGCATGCATATATGAAGATAGATAAGGAGGGGACCAGGAAACCTAATGTTGAGACACTCCTATCCCATTAAAATACTTTCCCTGTTCCCCACTTTTTGCAATTCTTGAAGCATTGCTTGTTGAGTGGCAGAGCTCAACACCATGCATTGCTTCGTTATCAAGGAAATTAAAGCATTAAATATTTCATTTAACCGAGCGGGAATTGTACCCACCACCGTCGCACTCTTGTTCCACTGCCACGACGGTCTCTAAAATTTATTCTTTTCTAAATTAGATAACAATAGAGAAATTATATTTACCTAATGGCCTCCCCCTAACTTTTTCAGCTTCTTTATAATGCGCTTTGAACCACAACGTCTGTAACGCGTTGTGGTGTCGCGGCGGGAACGAGTGTTTCTCTAGTATTGTGTAAAGCTCTTGAAATACACCGTGGTGGTATGCTACTAGAGCTCGAGCCCTAAAAAATTATATATAAGTAAGCATAAATTTTCATATAAAAAGGACAATCAATTTTACATTGTCATATTTATAATTAACGCAATAATAACAACACTCTATTAATTATTATTTAACTTAAACAATCTGGTATATATATAATATACGCAATATTCAAAAATTAAAGCTATAGGTATTATTATTATATTCTATTAACCGTAGCGTTTGGCGTTCCGTTCTCTCTGACTACCCCGTTAGGGCTAAAGCGTGAAGCTAAGTTAAATTAGAGCTATATTTTTTCATATTTAGATACTCGAGGCAATATTAGTTAAGCGGCGGAACTCAATGCCGCGCTTTGCTAGAGCTATACTATAAAAGACTAATTTTTGTAAAAAAAAATATAAAATACATAAAAATATTTAAAGTACCTTAATACTGTTTCATTTCCCCGCAACAGTTCTGTAGTAGGCAAACTCCATAAAAACGCAGCTAATTTCTCTATATCACCTTTCTGCTGTAACGCTTCACAAACACACTGCACTTGTTCAGCATTAAAGTTCAAACATCTACGCATATTGTTATCGCTGTCGGCGAAATATTGCCTTTCCCTCTCATTTACGACATTTTCAAAATTATTAATCTCTATTTCAACCATTGGATTATTTTCATTTTGAACATTTTTCATATTATCATTGTAGTAGGCTGTACGACGTTCGTCATTCTCGATTTGCGAAAAAAAGTTATCGTTAATGGGCGGCAATTTCAGTTCGAAATTCAAATATTTTTTGCTTCTCGGTGACAGATAGTTTTCGAAGGAGTTTTTGTTGCTTTCTTGTAAATAGTCCTTTCTTTCGTCTGTCCGTGGTGATTTTTGCTTACACGAAAAATATTGCTTTTCATTTATATCGGGTTGTGTGTAAAAATTGTTTTGTTCATATGGAAAAGATGGTAGTGAGGTCTCAGATTCACTGGTCAAGTCGCTGGATGGACTGAGGCGGTCTGAACACGATTCCATATTTGTAGATTTCATTACAATATTCTTAGATAACCTGCAACAAGTACCTAAGTTAATATTTTTTCCGTAAATGTACCGAAACCCTCCAAGTGAGCTGCCACACTTTCTTATTAAGGTATGTCTAAATTTTTATACACTTGTTACAACTTATTTTTGTAGTTAGCATCTCCATAAGGAGTTTTTTTATTTTTCACTAATTCAAAGATAATTGCTAAGAATGATAATTTGACATGAGAATACTATTAATTATATAACTAAAATATTTTAAAAATGCCGACTTTCATGATTTCAATCAGAGTTAAACTGCCGGTGTCAATTTTTTATGATTTTGTAATTATTATTCATAGCAAGTTAATAAATTATTATTAATAGCTATTAATAATAATTTATTATTAGTAGAATTAAACTGTATGAAAATGTACGTAATAAATATCTTTAAAAACTACAAACGAAGACGAACGAGTAAAAATATCACTTAAATGTTTTCATAACATCCTATAACTAACAACCGGACATTTTTTGAAAACAACATATTACTAAACGTTTGTTTCTTTAAATTTAAAAATTAAATCAGCCTAGTATTTTAAACAAAGTGTACCGATATTTGCGGCTCTGGTACGCGTATGTAATAAATATATAACTTAAAAAAAAATGTACCAATCATCACTAATTATATTTTTTTACCCTACTTACAACTACACTTAAACTTTGAGGCAGGGGCACAACAGTATGACTGTAACGCGACGTTTGTAGGTTCGGTCTCCACTCAGAAGAATGTATTATTAACTTAACTCATAGGGATAGTCAGAGAACACGGAGCGAACTCTTTCGCCTCGTCCACTGTCATCAACCTCTTCATACATGTCCTCATGCTTTACCTGACCTTCCTCCAGTATCTTGTATACTGTGTTTTCGACGGTCAACCGAGGTCCCCCCTACCTCTCTTATCACTCACTTTCCCATCATAATTTTTTTGCCATTCTTTCACCACTCATTTTCGCGAAGTGCCCAAGGCAGCTGAGCACGTTCTTTTTCGTTCTCACCGTGACATTGCAGCTGCCTCCTACAAAGTGACCGCATCTACATGGCATTCATCTTTCTTTCATTATTTTTCTTCAATACCCACGTTTCGCTGCCGTATAACAGCGTCGGTACCAACACTGCACGACCAAACATGCAGCTATGCTGACATTTCACCGTCTCATCAATAAAGCCATGATATCGTTAACCCTGTTACCCGGCAGCAATAAGCCTCTCCGCATCCATATTTTTATCTCTACTAAACGCTTCCTAAATATACCACTTCATTCACTTAATGAATTATTATTTATTAATATTTTCATTTCTTCGCTCTCGCACCAAGGCAAAAAGCCCGGCGTTAAATTCCGTCACTCAACACGCAATGTTAAAAAAAAATTGGCGGAAAGTGGGTAGTGGAGTATCTTAACACTAAGTTTCTTGTGCCTATAATGCTATATGCGAGATACAGCGTGAAGCTGATACTTTATTTACAATTATACTTATAAGTTAGGTGTTATCGTAATGAAAGAACGCTCTGAGGGTAGAATTTGTGGACGTAATGGTTACGAGTTCAATTTGCAATTGAAGATACCTATATATTTTATATTTTGTAATATTATCCTTTCGAGGCTTGAAAATCATTTTAAAATGAAAAATGGAATAATGTTAACAGGCTAAAATTTATTTAAACAATAAATTTTGCCATAGCGGCGGATAGTTGTTTTTTTTTTAGTAGGCCTAACTGTCTATGAAACAATAAAAAAGAGGAATTTTGGTAATGCTTTCATTTCACTTTGAATTTGACGTTTTTAACTACAGTTTATTTAGGCACATTAATTTTATCGATAACGGTTACTAGAATTTTTGACATATTTGATTTTTTTAAGATTACTACCGACCGACTATCACGTGAGCTTACCGTGGAGCTTAGACCAAAACATAAATAGCAAAATCGAAAATATTCATTGTGAAATTAAAAAAAAATCACTTTGTATTTTATTTTATTACTTTATATGTTCAGAGAAACTTCTATTTCTGCAATATCTAGTACTAATAACAAATAAATTTGTTTCACTAACTCTTTAAATGTAGAGCTTTACCCGCCACGCAACTAACTAATCCAATTAAAATTACTGTTTTGAGAAAAAAAACCAAATTATAATAAAGAACCTATAGATATATGAAGATTTAAAAAATGAACCATGACAAAAAAATTACCTATTTGCACAAAACTTCACATTAACAATTTATTGCACATAAACACAAATCAATATAAATCTTTCACTGCACAAGCACATCCTTACTCAATGAAGGCATGGGGTCAAATGACAAATTATTTAGAACTACCACCTGAGGGGCGGTGTGAGAGAGACAGCGAATAGGCGGGGCTTAGGAAGCGCGGTGTCGATTTTCTTTTTTATTTTTTTTAAGTTAAACCTTTGGCATTGGTGTAACGCCTTTCGTCCAGGTGTTACTTTTTTACAGATTTTTTTTTGTAAATCTTGTGTTAGTTCTTTTTCTTTATTTTTCTTTGGTTTCGTTAGTAAAAGGAAATGTTATGATAATTTGAAAAAATCTTATGGTATCGACAAAATCATAAAGGCAAAGCGTTAAAATAATGTATTTGTAAATATAAAATAATCACCTCTTCCTATTTAAGTACGTATAGGTGATTTAAAGTTATACAGTTTTCTTACATACTTAAGCTTCTAACTATACAATTTGTTATTTAACTATTAAAATTTCTAACAATAAGCTATAATATTATATATGTAGGTTTTTTGTGCAGTATGAATACTATTAATGAAAAAAATATATATGAAAATTTTGTAATAAAATGTAACAGAATGTGAGACTTTTATCTAAATTTACAGAAAAGTTAAGAGAAGACGCCATTTTCATCAGGGCATAGCTTTGACAATAAACGCGACGGTTATAGGTTCGATAATTAATCAAGGGAATTCATTATTCTTATTTTCTCGCTCTGGTAACATGACAAAATGCGGCGTTGAGTTCCGGCACTTAACACGCAATCTTTCGAAAAGTAAGCGATACGATACTTCCCTTTACCTTGCGGTATATATGCGAGACACAGCAACGGAATAAAGCTAAAAAAATGTGTTTTTTAGATTCTAGATAGTAGGATAGACAGAGGAAACTTGGGAACCTAATATTAAGGCACCCCGTTTCCCTTTAAAACAAATAACTTCCATTCCCCACATTGAGTGGTGGAAATCGAACTGAAAACCTGTCATGACTACACTCGTATGATTGGATGTTATTAGTGGTAATTTCATTTAATTCACATAAAAAAGTAGATGTTTACAATTTTCCGCGTGTCGTGTGTCCTCCGTTGAGTTTTACTTGGAACTGTATACCTAAGGTATAGGCTACGTGTGAATGTGAACTAAACACCGTTCGTACCGTGAAATTGATTATTTGACGGACGGACAAACGACTATTATGTAATTATGGTTTCGTATATACATATTTGATATTGTCGCTGGTTTTTATATGTTTCTTGGAAGTTTTTTTTCTAAATACTTTAACTGTATTTGTGTCCTATTTATGTGGCGTGACGCAGAGGAATAATCGTCCGACAGTAAACGCGGTAGATAGTGGGTTCTATTCCCACTTGAAGAAATTAAATATTTAATATTTTTATTTCCTCGCTATGGTAACGACTTTAATCGCGGCCTTGAGTTTCGCCAGTCAACATGCAATACTTCCAGAATTGGGCGAAAATTAGGGAACGGAAGTGTCTTCATGAGAACGAAGTGTTCCAACGATATGTTCCCAAATTCTCTCTGTCTAATCTACTATGTGCGAAATACATTATGCGGTAAGCTAAAAAAGATATTTTACGAATGTTTAATAACATTTCAACCACTTTTGCCAATATTTTTTAAACAATAGGTATATTCTATATACAACGACTCTACAATTTCTTATAGATAATTTTTCGGCTCGTCTTATTCGAAATTACCGTTGGATTAAAAAGCATATAGAGTACATTTGTAAAGATAAATGAATTATAAATATTGTTATGACACTTTGAGCTTTAATAAAGATTTTAGAAGACATTTCTTAACTAGTAGGTAGATACTCTAATGAAAACCGCATTAAAATCCGTTGCGTTTTTTGTAAGATGTACGCGAATATCATATATGCTGGAAAACAACCTTCTTTTATATGAAATAGAGATATAATTTCTTCAACTTTTAGTATTGCTATATCTCGGAATAGGAGATTTAATGATATAGAACAAAAATACAGAAAAATTTGGCCATTAAACTTGAATAATTTCTTCAGCACATTGTATAGGATCGAAGGGGTCTTTTAATATTTTGATATAACAAATTTCAAGCTGGGTGATTTTTTTGTTTTTTAACCACTATTTAGTTAAGCAATAATAGTCTAATTTGTTAAGCAATAATAGTGTTTTAAATAAATAAAGTAACATTTCTTAAGAAACTATCAAAGCTTTTTTTATGAAAAAGTTTAAATGTTGTTAAATATATCAAAATATATAAGTAAAAATATGTAAGTAAATGTATTTTACTTATAAATTCTTTTTGAGTATAAAAAAAATCTCAACATCTTTAAATCAAATTAAATCGTATTATATTTCTTCTCATGACAGGTTGCTAAGTGATTATCTATATTTCATAAATGTCCGTTTATCAGCATAACCCAGGAGTATCAAGTTCAATTCCCACAACGTTTACAAAAATAAAATAGAAATTACAATGGACTTTTGACGCTGCTTCGTCCACATTATTGTCATTTTCTTTATATTATTGTTCTATGTATGTGAAAATAGTTGTTCAAAAGTCATTTTTATGAATTGGTGAAAAATAAATAATGACAAACAGAAAAAACAATATACAGTATATATATACATAAAACTAAAAAAGACTAGCTCAAAATTTTATTAGGATTAACCGCCATTTAAGTATAACAGAGCTCCAAGTAAAGATTTAATTAGTCAAAGAAAAGAATCTTTTTCTAACTGTTAAATATACTGGGTGGTAGTAAGTATTAATATACTGGGTGGAGGCTTTCAAGCATGCCCATAACTATAATTAACTTATGATATCATATCTTCACGGTTTATTGACATTGACAGTATAAACAATGGTTAGTAGTACTGCAACTTGTTGGAAAATAGTTTTACAAAAAAGCTAAAACTTTTAGATTTCTAAATGAATTCATACTTAAATTCACACTTAACCGATTTAAGACTTCGTTTCTACATACAAACTTAAACATAATAGGCTATTGCAATAATGAATTAATATAATAAAAGTAAACACCAGGACCACAAGCATTACTTAAAAAAAAACTAAAACAAAAATTTCAAGACCATTAAAGAAAAAAAAATACATATTACATTCATATGTTTATATGAATGTTATTTAGCTGTCGTGTATTGTCCACTTTTGTCTAAACATCAACTTTGACAAATCTCTAACACGACGGTAGTTAAATTGATAATATTTAAACTGTCTATGCCCTACCTTTTTTAATGGCTGGATTCGCCATTAAAAAAGGTAGGGCATTAAAGGTGGTAATCAAAAATTATCACAGGTAAAATAATTAAGTAATACATTTAATAATAAATTGCACTCCATAAAATGTTTATCAGCAATTATAAAAGATATGTAAATACACAAGTACTTACATAGAATGAAAACTGCAAATAGCAAAAATGCAGGAAACGACCACCGCACCGTGTGAATGAACGGTGTTTTGTTTTGAAACCGACCCAATTAGGTGTTTACTAAGTACATCATATGAGAATTTGAAATAATATTTTTTTATGACGTTTAATGTTATTGGCGCATTAAAAGAGCTATTTCTTATCCCAAATATCTATAATATAATAAAGCGGAAGAGATTGTTTGTTAGTTTGTTTGTTTAAACGCTATGATCTCTGGAAGCATTGGTCGAATTTACTTTTTGTTTATTTGGTATGAAAGCTACATTCTTTAGGAGTGATATAGGCTACATATTATTACAGTAAAATTTTTAGTTGGCCTTCAATAATGTAATAATAATTATTAGGAACGCCACCGTATTATTTTACTCGCGTGCACTGAAGAAATAGTTAAATATAAGTACATTGTATTACAAAAACATTCAGTATTATTAGTTCTAAAATAAGGTCCGCGAGACCTTATATCTATCTCTTATAAATAAGTCACAATAAGACATTTTGTGACAAAAGATAATTGAAATTTCAAGGTGATATTTCAACGTCTTTTATTTGACGAAGATGTTGAAACTTACGAGCAAAAGTTATTTCATCATTAAGGAATTTTAATTAAGATAAGCTTTAGCTTTTATAGCATGTAAATTGGATGTATACTTTTCGAGAAAGAATAAAATTAAAATAATTCAACGCTCTGTTTACGGCCGCAAGCACGGGCTCGAATCTTGCGAGGGACGCCTTTGTCGCCGATTTCGTCTACGCCGACAGCGACGTAATGCTTTCTCTAAATTATGAAAAAATATTGAATGCACAAATGATATAATGAATCTTATGGCAAATGCAGCATAATAAAATAATTATAGGTGGATTATGCGGGCGAAGCCGCGTGTGGGCCACTAGTAATATAATAAAACTCAAAAATTTGTTTGGTTGATGGTGTATTTGATAGTCCGTTAAGAGAGGAAGGCTATAGGCTGTATTACATCACTGTGATTGTTTGATGAAACTCGGATGTTCGCTCTGTTAATAAGTCAAAGCACGGCGTTGAGTTCCGCCACCAACAAGCAATCTCTGGAAATTGGAGAACGGAGTGTCTTACACTAGGTTCCCTCTGCCTACCCTGCTGTGTGCAGGATACAGCGTGAAACTGATTTTATAATCAGAAATAAATAATTACATATAAAGATTAAATCTTTACATATAAATCATACATCAATCTTTTAAATATAAAGATTTTCTAGTTAAGCATATATATAAAACTATAATTATAATTACTATAGGTACTTGACAAAGTTCATATGTATCGAATATCAAAGGTTTACGCAAAATACTGTACACAGTTTTTTTTCGTATTCCATTACAACACGTTATAATGTATTTTTTAACTGCTTTGAATAAAACCGACAATAATATTTATTTTTTTGAGCGTCAAAATTAGTTTGCTGCCCTAAATTATTGAATCATTGCATGTTAAATACCGAAACTAAACGCCGCGCTTTGTCTTGTTACGAAAGCGAGAAAATTAAAATTAATTCCTTTCCTCGACTGGGATTCGAAGCTAGGACAGTCACACTAATAAAATAATACGTAAATATCCTATAAACAACTGAATGTCTGGCGCCACCAGCTTGACCACCCGTAGAGAGATTTAGACCGACAAAAGAACCGCCATATTGTATTACAAAACAAAATTCATATAAGTACAAACGCTACGTAAACTATTGGAGTATTAGTATCTCGATTTATGCAATGATTGAATGTAATCTGATAATATATACAATCTAAGGCCAAAAGGATCGACAGAAACGACATCTCGTGTACGGCCAAGACTAAGAATTCTTCCAATTCCTTCTTTTGTCTTAGATTAAATGCAGCGTTAAGTTTTGCGACTCTACTAGCTCTACCTGAGTGGAATATCTTATCACCATATCACTACTCGAGATACAAAAGATACACGAAGATATTAAAAAAAATGTCTAAATAAAATAACTTGATTTTAAATGTATTTTGCTCAAAATTGACCTTTACCTTTGTACCAGTAGGGGAAGGTGGCCCAAAACGGGTAAGCTAAGCGAGAATGTAAAAAAATACGTCAAATTCACTTGGATTCTTAGCTTAATTCACATCGATACAAAGGATATTTATCAAAGTATATAATAAAACAAGAATTGATTTTTTTTTAATGAATTATATTTATTTTATATGCAAAATACAAAAGGTCTTCAAAAACCCGTTTTGCCCGCATATTGGCCTAAAACGGGTAACCCTCTCTGGGCA
>JAATLQ010034381.1:0-22458 GCA_013421005.1 Heliconius erato x Heliconius himera
ATTGTTTTTCCAATTCCTTATGCGATTTTCTTTCAAATGATGTGCGATTCACATAAAAAACATATGAGTGCAATTTTCTCCAAAAACGAGTTACGAAAAACATTAATTAAAGGTGATTGCGGCAGGATTTTTTTGGGCAACCCTAGTGTAATCTATTCAACTATCATGTATCATTCTTAAATATAAGTTTCATTAGAAAATCTAATCCCTACAGTTTTAAACGATGGGATCTCCACCTATAAGTATTTATATAACGTCGAGGTAACGACGGCGTGTTGATACACTTTATAATCACAAGTGATAAGACGCGAGCGCCTTCGTTCTCATTAACTTCATCGCTACGAGAGTGTATACTCGTATACGTATATATGTATGCTACTCACACTGTAAGATCAACACGAAGCAACTGATGGTAAAGCCGTTTCATAATTATATGAATAACATTTTTGATAGTAATGAGTGATCCAAAATTAGAAATTAAAATATAAAATATTTTGAGGCCAGTCGTGGCGCAGGGGCACAAAGTGTGACTGCAAAACCGACTGGTTGTGGGTTCGATCCCCACTCGAGGAGATGAAATATTTACTTAAATGTATATTTCCATTTCTTCGCTCTGGTCTCGAGGACAAGCGTGGCGTTACGTTTCGTGTTCACTCAACACGAATGCCTCCAGAATTCGGCAGAAAGTGGGGAACGGAGTGTGTTAACACTAGATTCGCTCTGCCTACCCTGCAGTGTGCGCGATACGCGCGATTTTAATATAAAATATAGTTCTTTCAATTTCACATATTATTTAGCTACATAGAAAGTAAAGAGATTAGCCTAGTAAGTTTGGTTTGGTTCTTTGATTATGGCGTTCCGAGTGTGCCAGTAGAGCACATATCACTTCGCTAATGTCACGTTGTGTGGAGAGGACAAGAAGGAGGTTGTACGGTAAAAAGAGATAAATCTAGTAAGTTACTAGTACGATAATAGAACTTGTAACAGAAGGCCCCGCTCTACCATAACACTTAATACAAGATATTTTTGTAGAAGACATTTTTGTATGTACCCCAAAAAATTAAGCAAATTTATAAAATTCCTTAATACCAGCAAACCGCAATCGAAATTATCTAAAAATAAGGTAACCAACAAAAAGATTTAACAGGTAGGTAGCTACTGTAGTGCGACGGCTAACGACCGTTTTTATAGCACTTCCCAGTATTGTTTTTATCTACTCAATTTATCTGCGGCACATTTACTCTACTTGTATACAGTTTGTAGATATTTGTTCCTATACTTCTTTGATTATCATTTGTGAATAAACTTTTAAATGTGAATAGATCAATCGTTTTCTTTTAAAAGTATCTATTTGTTTTGTGTTAATTGCAAAAAGTTAGCAAATTGCAAAATTAATAAATTAGTTCAAGTAGTTCTTCCATTATCGACAATACTGTTTTCAAAAATCAACCGATCCTTTTAAAAATAAAAAAATCTAACTTTATCTAGAATGTTTATCGATTCCATCAAATAAACTCCTATACCCGTAAAAAAATTTCAAAGCTATAAATTATAATTCCATTGAAGTGGCTTAAAAAGTTAAAGAAGAAGTCAAAAGTTTTGACACGTTAAAAATTTTAAAAGTATCAAAATTATTAAGAAGATGAAACTAAACATAAAAATAAACCTGTTGACTTTCTATTGCTATAAGAAGGAGAATATTTTAATAAGTGTTGGACGCTGAGTGCTTTGTCGTGTCGCCTCCTCGCGTGTTACTTGCGTTACGAAGATACTGTAAAACTGTCGAAGCCTTATTAATAATAATCTTATTTCAAGAGACAGGTATTATTTTTATTGCTTCACGCCTTATCCCGCACATAGCAAGGAGGCAGAAGAACCCAGAGTTAATCTCTCTCTTGAGTGGCGGAATAAAACGCCGGGCTTTGTGTTGTTACCAGAGTGAGGAAATGAAATATTATTCTTTCTCTCAAATGGGAATCGAAACTAAAAATTGAAGAGCATTAATGGCATCATTGCAAGACGTAGCTGTTCGTTGGTATAAATTCGAGATTTATTTAGGGTAATAAAATGACTCAAAATTTATTTAGACTTTTAGTGGAGAATATAGTGATTAATCACTATATTTTTCCTCCCTTAAAAATGCAGTGAATTATTTAAAATAATAATTATAAAACAAAATAAGAAGCACACAGATCTTTTTGCGTTAGACATAAAGTTCAAAAAATAAAAAAAAAACCAGTAATAAAATGACGGAAAAGTTTATTCTATTAAAAATATCTGCATATCCAAAGTTTTTAAATTAGTTTGAATACAACGGTAAACGGTAAGAACTCCAAAAACGGCTCGGTCCACCTAGCTATGAATAAGGCCTTTTTATATTAACTTTATATTTAAGAACCATCTGTAGATATATATATTTATAAGTATTAATAAAAGTATTAAATATTTCATTTCGTCGAGACGGAACGGAACCCACAACCTGTCGCGCTTACGTCGCACGCTAGTGCTCCTGCGCCACGACTAGCCTCAAACTATTTTTGAACTCATAAAATTAGTTTTTATCGCACTAATATCAAAAAACTTTTAATAGTAAATAACAAAAAGATAACCAGTGGAGACCGGATGTATTTAATATTAATCTTAATTTAAAAAATCTGCTAACATTATCAAATGTGAAGATTTGATACTTGCTCCACTTTCAAAAAAAAACTACCAAGTGGATTTAGATAAAATTTATTTAAGAATTTTGTATAATGTGGTTGTAATATAATAATAATAATAATAATAATAATTAGTCAAAGCCACGGGTAGGTCGTTAACAAAATATCTGTACTGGCTACCATAATAAGGTCTACACACCTTAGGAATATCATTTGATTTTAATAAAATGTAACAATAAACGTTTATTCTAAGATTTAATTTGATTGATGATATCCAACAAAATTATGTTTTGTTTTTAAGTGGGCGTATTTAATATAATTCATTACAAAAACATTAAATATAATATGGAGTGATTCCACAATATTTCCCTCTCATAGTTATTATCATTTTACATCGTTTGTTTTGGGAATCTTCGAATAAGTTATGACCGCTCACGTTCTGCGCGTAAAGAATTCAAATGTTTCAACAAAAATGAACACGCTGCTATCGTCACCTGAACATTTTTGCACGCAAATATAATATCTATTATATTAAAAATATGAATCATTTTAGAATTTTCTCATTATTTTCAATGTCCCTTGGTGTACGCAAACACATGAAAAATTGAGTATTTCTCAATTTACTGAATACATACAATACTAGTAAATGCGGTGCGAGTGTATACTGACATATCCGATCTCAAAAACATTTTATTTTTAATTTTACCTTCTTGTTGTGTGTTTGTATTTAAATTTGAGAGGAACAAGCATATTATAATATCAATATCTTACAAATACTACTTATCAATATTTTCACCAGCATATACATTAGATTTGAACTCAAATTGGACTCATAATTTTCAAAAATTATATTTTTCGTGAAAAAAATGCAACGAAACGCTACTACAAAAAGATAGGGAATAGAGTGTTTTGTCATCTGGTACTCTCCGTAGAAAACATAGCAGGAACAACATTGAATTTCAGTTATTTTAGCTTTACACTGTATCCTACACTTAGCAGGATAAGCAGCGGGAGCCTTGGAACCTAGTGTTGAGACACTCCGTTCCCCATAAAACACTTCCATTCTCCACTTTCCGCGTACTTTCCTGAGGCATTATATGTGAAAAAAACGAGGAACTGGAACAATAAAAAAAAACTATTTCTCGTTTATATGCTTTTGCCCCTACGCCAAGTAAGCCTCCAAAAATTATATGTGTCAGGAATATTCATTTTTTAGACTTTTATTTGTAAAAATAACATTTAAAATAAAAAGCGGTGGCAACAGCAAAGAGTTTCCAAGTGGATGGCTGGACATCGAACGTATATACGTGCAGTGTTGATTCAACTGTTTCATTTTGAAATAGTTGAAATGAGAAGAAAGGGAAAAGCGGGTTGGTTTAACATTTTGTTATATCTGTTTGATAATAGACGTGTTTTGAAAATTTGAACAAAAAGTAGCGAACAGATTCACTACTACCTAGTATCCTTTTACGAGTATATGTTATGCAGAAAAATTGTGAAGATTTTTTTTTGTATTATAATATTATATGTTAAATTATGCGAAAAAAAAAATAGAGTGAAGAAAAATATATTACTTTTATGAAATAAGAACATAATATGTTCAACAATGTAAGTCAAAAAACATATTTTATATTTTACTATTACTATTTTATTGCGAGAGTTCATTACTGCTATTCACACACAACAAGTGATTTTCATTTGATGCTAGCATAAAATTATATATAATAATTATGCTTTATTTACCTATGAACAAAAAATTGTAATTCATATCGTTTTAGTAGATAACAAATGTTTATTATTATCTTTCTCTCACAAAAAGACTTCACTGCTCAAATGTAATAAATTATGTTCAATAAGAACATTCTATTTGCCCGAACGAGCAATAACGAGTAATATATGTACGTATCTATTATAAATGTATATTGTTCTAATGAATGTATTTATATTGTGATACAATTGAATATTTCGTATGAATATCTTGATATAAAAAAAAATCAGCTTCACGCTGTATCCCGCACACAGCACAACACAGCAGGGTAGGCTGAGGGAACCTAGTGTTAAGACACTCCGTTCCCCACTTTCTGCCGAATTCTGGAGGCATTGTGTATTGAGTGGCAGAATTAAGAAATGGAAATATAAATTTAAGTAAATAATTCATCTCCTCGAGTGGGGATCGAACAGCCACAAGCAGTCGGTTTTACAGTCACACTTCGTGCTGCTGCGCCATGACTGGCCTACACTAAGCATCTTAATATAACATTATAATATATAGATTTTTTAAATAAAAATGTCATCTAACAACCGAAAGGTTAGTCTAATTATCGAAAAGACGCTATTAAAATAACAAAAGTTATAAGAATCTTAATTATTTTGATTATAATTATTTTTTTTCTTTCAAAAAAAGGAGGATCTACATTTACGAATATAGATCCTCCTTTTTGTTTATGTTTGTTCTTCGTTTTTGTGGACCTTTTGTAGTAGTTGAATTATCGCACTGATCCCAGCCAAGAATAAAATATATTAAGAATAAAGACGTACATAGACGATACCAAATAAAAGCTTAAAAATATTAAACAAAATATCCGGCCAAATCAAAAAATAAACGAATTTAAGTAGTAAATAATTATTATATAAATAATTCTTAACTATGGAGTTATTGAAATTATTTGCTAAATAATGGTTTTTGTATAAATTTGTGCAAATAAATATACTTTTGATGTCTGTTTTATTTATTTTTTATTATTTTAATTATACAAATTAAATTTTTTTTGTTATCTATGTTCTGCTTCCTTAAGAGAATTTTTATGCTAGAGTGGCGAAATTTGACGCTTAATGAGTTTGAAAGCAGAAAAGTATTTAAGATATATCTCTAAATGGGAATAGAACCCACAGTCATCGATTATATCAACAATATCAATTTACATTTAAAATCTCTCTCACATATATTTACATAGTATGTTAAATCCACGCATCACAGTGTATCACGAGCCTAAAGAAATAATTTACCTTCTCAAATTGTGTTTGCTTGAAAACGACGATTTTTCATTTCCACTGTGGACTTAAGAGGTTATACGTTATTGTGAGGCTCCGAGGCAGCGAGGCTTCGTCACGGAACATTTAAATGTTTATTGTTATCTCCAACTACCATCGTTTGTATTTTCAAGCTCATTGAAGGACTTTTATGGAAATTTATAATAATATTCCTATTTATATAGAGCGTTTCAAATTTTTATTTTGATCTTTGCAATTGTGTGAAATTTGAAAATGTGGATTGGGGGACACCTAGTGAGATTAAAAGTTAAAAATAATTAAAATATGATATTAGGATTCATTTGAGTACTGTATTATAATGTGTTATAGAGTATGATTTACTTGTTCGTCTGTATGCATATTTTCATGTATTTATTTATATCAAAAACAATCATTCATCCCTAACCTAGAAGCATACTCGTACAGCATATTGAACAAGAAATTGTCAAATATATTAACATGTGAGTATTCCCGTAGACACGTCGATAACTTCCATTTGCCGCAAGTGTTCTGACACCCGTCACGTACACTCCGACGTGGTACAGGGCGGACATCCATGACGTTACAATGTTCAAGTGTCTAGTGTCTAACTCTAGTGTCTAGTGTCGAATACAGGCTCTGCGAACTCTACCAAAATGATTAAGGTATATCGTCAGTAGAAATTACTTTCTGTTGCAAGTGAATCTCAAAGTAATTATTAATATATTAATTACACTTAACGTGAACATAATAAATGTGTAAGAAAGTGTTATTAACGTGACATTCTATATAGTCAACAATGTATATATAGACTACAAAAAATAATTGAATTTCCAGTTCAAAAATAAATGCAAAACTGTTAAATAATAAAACGCAGAATATTCGCATAATTGCGAATATTATGCGAATATTCTGCGTTTATGTAAGTTTCTGCGTATTGTAAGGTTGTACACCATACGAAATATTTATATATTATGAACCATGATGCTTACAATTTGAGGGCCGTCTTAACTTTGTTAATAATTAATTTTGTTAATTTGTCAATAATACAACTTTGCTAATAATAGGGGTCGGTTATCATTTTGAACTTGTGATATTTAATATTTTTCAACCGATTTCAAAAAAGAGCAAGTTATCTATTAGACTGTGTTTTTATAGTATACGCGTTCATTGATTGCTCTAACTATATTATGAATGAATTTTGCTGGTTTTTGTTATGTATACATTTTGATAGCATGTGTTTTAGAGAAAGTACCTTAAAAAATGTATGCTAATTGGTTTCAAGAGTTTTGACAGAAATCAATGTTTACGTTTGTGTTAGAGATCTTTATATCTTGAATTAACATTGCTCCCTTTTATTATTTAGGTGTACTGGCGTGTTTGTATTTTAGGTTAGATTTACTTATGATATTTTTGTAAATTTTGTTTTCTAGGGGGGCAAGTCGTGGCGCAGGATCTAAGTGTAATTGTAAACGCTGTTGGTTGTGGTTCATCCCCACTCGAGAAAATTTCTTTCTTCTCTCTGGTTTTCTTCGAGGCAAAATTCCTTCTCTCTGGTTTTCTTCGAGGCAAAACCGCAACGTTCACTTAGGAAGTGCGGCGTTGAATTCTGTCACACAATTTACAATGTATCGAATTAAAAAAGCGGAGTGTATTGGCACTAGGTTCTCTCTGCCTACTTTTTTACGAGTTTATGCTGTAAAAAACTACATACTATAATAAAGTTTTTTTGCCCGCAGGTGCTTTATTGAAATAAATAATACTTACGTTTGTACAATTATCAACAAAACCCTTTTCCGAACACTCACATTAAGTCGATTAATAACGGAAGTACTTAAGAAGGGTTTCTAAAGAATTGTAGCAACTTTCCCATTCGGCGGCGTCGAAACTAGCAAAGTGAGATTAATGAGTGACCTCTTCCGTCCCAAATATGAGTCATTGTTAGCGCCGACGCGACCTACTAACACGACGCTACGCTAAGTGATTGCCTATCAATGTTCCGTACAGACCTGGAGCTGGAAATACATGTAGATAAAGAATAGACTGTTTTTTTTTTACAGTTTCACGCTTTTTCGGCATTGAATGGTGGATAGAGGGAACCTCTTGCTAAGACACTCTGTTCCCCACGTTCCACTCAATTTTAGAGCTATTGCATGTTAAAGTTAAACCACTTAACTCAACGTCGCCCTTTGTCTATTAGAGCTGGGAAATGGAAATAATTTTACCGGAATTTCTGCTTACAAAACTCGGATCGGGTTTCGTAATTAGAGAATTTGAAATAGTATTAAGATTTTTGCTGATTATTATACCCATTAGCTTAATAACTACAAATGTGAGATAATAACAAATATAAACAATTTATTAACTGTAATCTAAAGAGTAACTATTAGTTTTTAAGTATTTTATTTAAATACTAGAGGGCGCGCGCGGCTTCGCCCGCTTATTAGGAGTGAATTCTAAAAAACCACGAAACACGTGTTCAATAAAATATTTTTAACAGTCTGAATTTAAATTTTTATAAAAATCGGAGGCAATTTAAATATTTTTCCATATAAACTTTCAAACCCTTATTTGAACTCTTAAAAACCATGAAACACGTGTTCCATGAAATATTTTTAAGAGTCTGAATTTCAAATTTTATAAAAATCGGTGCAGATTAAAATTTTTTTCCATACAAACTTTCAACCCCTACTTCATTCCTTTAGGGTTAAAATTTTTCAAATTACCTTCTTAATGTCCAGAATATGAAAATAAACATCTGCCCAAATTTCACATTTGTACCATCAGCGGTTACGGCTCTGCGTGCGTCTTACCTCAGTCAGTCAGCACAAGTCCTTTTATATATATAGATTTTAAAAATATTAACAATTAAATTGTCACTATAATTATTATTATTCACCGTCATGTCCTATATTATTTTCACTAAGAAATAAATAAAAAAAATTTACTTACCAAAATTGTAAAACAACGTATAGGTACATCCTCTTTAAGCAAATCAAAATGCAGATTCTGCGAAGAAAAGCTGATTAAAATCTCAACAGTTAGTATTTTAAATAGCTCTCATTTATATTTTCGTAGCCGTTATGTTCGCAGGGATATATATTTCTACCGTCTACACTGTAACATGAAATCTTATGTGATTTTAATATTTACCGGTTTTTATAAAAAACATTTTAATTTTTTTTTGTAAGTTTAAAACAAATAATTATTATTACTGTATAAGTATATAGTCGATGTTTTTAGCTTCACGCTCTATCCCGCAAATAGCAGAACCCGGAAACCTTTCGCTTAAACACTCCTTTTTCATTAAGACAATCTCGTTCTTCACTTTCTGCCGTGTTGAGTGCCGGTACGCCGCATTTTCCCTCGCTACCAGTGCAAAGAAATGAAAATATTAAATATTAATTTCCTTCTGAGAGAATCGAACCCACAACCTGTCACGTTTACGGTCATACGCTTGTGCCTCTACGCCACGATTCGCCTTTAAAGTTGAAAATATTTCTAAATATACATTTTATCATGTGTAGGTACTGAGAGGGCAGTATAGTTATGTATCTTAATTTTAAATACTTTTAGATATTTGTGAATGTGAAATATTGAACTCTTTTAGCTATTTATATACTCATTAACTTTACTTTCATTTACAACACATGACAATATAGAAGATGGTTGCGGAATCGAGTCTTAGCCCTCGTTCACACGGAGTTATAAAAAGGTTGTGTAAAAAATCGGTGTAAGCGGTTTTATAACGCGTACAATTTGCCCGTTCATACGAGCGCTTTTAAATCACTTTTCACCGGCGATACCTACAGTAAGACGTGGAAATGGTTAGTGCTAAATTATTAACAATAGTAATTTTTTAATTAATTAATTACAATTTTAACCTTATAAATATAATAAAAAATCCTTGTTAATAATTAATTTGTTAATAACTAGTTTTAATCATGATACCGTGTGATGTTAGCATTTTATTGATTATTTTCTTTACTGTTTAATAAATAGTACCCGAGTGACGGAGACTTGCTCAGTATTTTTCGTGAATGATGTTTTTAGAAAATTAAATTTAGATATAAATTACATATTGAAAAAAAATGGAAAAATATTCGGAGCCACCCGGACTCGGCTCAAAGTCTTCTAGTTACTCGATTTCCCATTTGAGCTATTATAACTAAGTAAATGATGACAAAATTCATCTTTGTATTCTAAAGATTATTTGTAGCAGTTTTTTATACCCCGAAAACATGGATAAATCAACTTTTTCTAAAAATAGACTGTAGCTAGATCGATTTGTTACCCCCAAAGCACAGTGCATGTAAATCATTAGAGTAGTTTTTGAGGTTCGGATTATATATGTATACACAAGAATTGCTCGTTTAAAGTTTTAATTTATTTAAATGTATAAATTAATAGTATTTTTTTAACACAGTACTGCTAGAAACATATGTTAGAAATCCTTGAGTAAAAAAATAAATACAAAAAAAAGCAAACTAAAAGTTTCATTTACTTGTTAACATTTTATCTTAAACTCAAATGTATAGATTATATATAAAATAATCCAGGCATAATTCTTCAAATTATTATTGAAATAATGTGATAATGAAAAGAAGTGGTCGAGACTCCCTTTCTATAATGAGCAATTCGAGATCGATATATCGAGACGTGACCACTTAACACGTACAACCGCTTTAGATGCTCGCGGCGTACTAAATGTAACACCAGCGCTTTTTTAGCTCTCATGCGAATGATATTAAGAAGTTTTATATGTGCTATTTCCGAAGCGTTTGAAATGGAGCACTGCATGATTGAAATCGGTCGCGCTTTAAAACCGCTGCCGTGTCAACGTATCCACGTAAATACATTTGTGCTATTTGAACGCTTTTTTAACGTACGGTAAAAAACCTCCTCCGACGGTTTATCAGATAACTACTAAAATTAATCAGCTTCACGTTGTATCCTACACACAGCAGGGTAGGCAGAGGGAACCTAGCGTTAAGACACTTCGTTCCCCACTTTCTGCCGAATTCTGGAAGCATTGCGTGTTGAGTGGCAGAACTCAATGCCGCGCTTTGCCTCGACACCAGAGCGAAGACATGGAAATATAAATTTAAGTAAATATTTCGTAATATTTCAAGTGGGGATCGAACCCACAACCAGTCAGTTTTACAGTCGCACTTTATGCCCCTGCGTCACGATTGGCCTCAATTTTTTTAATTTTCAAATTAATTTGCAAAAGAAACAAATTTCACTATTATTATTAAACTACTTTTTATCCATTTATAGTATATATAGATAGTTATTATTGTTATAATACAGAAAACATCTTATTTATGTGTTAAAAAAATCATCGAATCTATATAAAATTAGCCGTATGCATTTATTTTTATCGAAATTCAACATTTATTTGCACAATTTTCACAATTTAATAGGTTGACAAACGGTGTAGAGACGCTTCTAACCTGTAAATGTATAGACGGAGCGATAACTTTAAGGCGAAATCGATATTGACCTCAGAGACGATTTATCGTGGTATGAGTTTTATGGTTTTAGTTCTTTGACACCAAGACGTTAGACAAGTAACGATTTGCTTGTCATGGCATATAAATAAAAGTGAGCTAAGTTTAAATGTACCTACACTTTAAAAGATCCAGTTTTGGTTAATAATTTTCGTATATTTTAAAATGTGTATATTGCATAAATTTTATTATATATAAGTTTCACGTTGTATCCCTACAGCACTGCACACAGCAGGGTAGGCAGAGGGAATCTAGTGTTAAGACACTCGGTTTCCTATTTTCCGATGAATTCTGAAGGCATTAAGTGTTGAGTGGCGAAACTCAACGCCGCACTCCGCCTCGACACCAGAGTGAAGATATATATATTTATAAAATATTTAATTTTTTCGAGTGGGGATAGAACTCACAACCACCAGTCACGTTTACAGTCACACACTTGTGCCCCGGGCTATGACTGACCTCAAATTTTATTTCCTATGGATGGATGGCACTGTGTGGCTCATTGAAAAGAAACATGATAATACCCACTAAAACGAAGCGAAAATCTGTCGGTGGAAGGCCCGACTATCGCAAGCCAACATCGCTTTCAAATGCCAATTAGGATTCTTTCTAGATCACCCGCAGCCTCGATGACTAACGCCCAATATTAATAACCTATCTCCAACGTCAATCTGAGGTTATTTCATACATCTATCCAATCTCTAGATTGGATAGATGTATATATTTCATACATCTATCCAATCTCTAGATTGGATAGATGTATGAAACAATCTAAGATTGACGTTGGAGATAGGTTATTAATATTGGGCGTAAGTGTATCAGGTCTTCTAGCATCTCTAGGATAAGGATAGTGGATATACGCGTACTGTCTTTTCCTATTCTCCAGCTTCCGACGGCGTGGACAGACATAAAATCACACCATCTCCAATTAAGTCACAATAGCTACAAATACAAAAAAAAGAAAAGGAAAATAGACTATACAATAAAATATACGCAGATTTTCTGTGAAAAATTCGCAGTATTCATAAAAATTATAAGCCGTGTCACATATGGAGACTGCACATTTCACATGAGCAAATAGAATATGGAATTGGAACATTGTAGATATTGTCAGTGTCGCGTCGCGTCGAACGGAGGACAGGGTCAGGGCGGTGTCCCGCGGCGTGACGGTTGGCACCGACCTTCTGATTACTGAACAGACTTACTTATCTTGAAGTTGTTATGCTCTCGTATTTTATATTACATATTTTGTACTGCAATGTTTTAAAGAAAATATTTTATAACATTCATAAATTTTCAATATTGTTCGAAAAGTGCAAGACAAAAGATACAAAATAGAAAAGAATATTAAACAGGAGTTGAACTATATCTGAAAATATTTTCAATAGCATGTTTATAGTTAGTGATATGGTAAAATAAAACTTCAAAATGCTAAAAATATTAATTCACTCTATTCTTCTCTGTAATTTAAAATAAATCAATATATCTATCTTTAAGACTGTGTCTAGACGTCCAATGATTGAAGCCCTAAATTGAAATATCTCCTAACGACTAGGGCTGTCGCAAGCAACACTTCTTTGCGAATCCGGTCCTTACTGTTAAGCGATATCCATTACAATGGTAGGCGAAGTTTATACTGCTAATCAAACTAAAAAGAAAATAAACAAGAACAATAGTTTATTAGGATTAACAGTCAGGACCTCTTTAAATTATGCGGGGTTCCTAAAGATTTTATTGATTGAAGAATTACTTTTTTCTTGTTAGTTTTATGCAGTCGGGGTTTTTGTTTTTATAAATAAATATATTTTTTAATACTTTTTTCTTAAGATTCATTATGGTAATGATAATCATGATATACCTTTTTGAAATCCTCATATTAAGCTCTAGAATTTGTTACCCATATTGTGGCACTCGAAACGTTTTTTTTTTTCACTAAGTGCAATGGCGTTCCACAACCACCATGATTGTTTTTTTTAACGATACCTATTTAAGAATAATTGTTAAATTAAATTACTCAATATGCTCGAAATATGAATTTCATAAATTGTACCGAAATAACCAAAATATTTACAAAATTCGTTTTTATTTTCGTTTCAATGCATCTTTTTTTTGAGTAAATAAATGGAGACTACTATTCAATCATTTCTTTGGCTACCTTCCATCCATTTAAAATTTATTATTATTTTGTTTTATTGTAAAATAAATTAATCACATTTTTCTTTGTAAAATTGTTATTTTTATATTCATAATTAAAATGTGAGTCCGTCAGATATGTAGATTGTATACAGCAATAACTACGTATTCGTAAATTAATTTATACAATACTAATAACGTCGTTAATATTTGTATATTTGTAAATGAACTCGTTCATTAAGCGGCGCTGCTGTTTCGGAACTTACGAGTTGAATGTATTACAATATAAATTGTATTTATCTTTTACCTTGTTTTAAGCAAATTCAATTAATTGAACAATATTTTATTTCCACGTTTATTGAATATTATTAAATTACTCTTAGAAACCAATTATTTTCGATGTATGCCGTATTGTTATTCACCTCTGTTTGATATTTTTTCCAATTGGTAGGACTTTCCCAATATGGGTTCCATACAGTTTCATGATTGTAGATCTAAGGGAAAGTATTATAATTATAAAAGTAAACAAATTTAACTTTGCAGTCGTATGCACTCATTTTATGTAAAATGAACTATCAATATATCTTTGTAATTGTTTTTTTTTTCTTTTGATAACGCATAAATTTCCATTTCTCGGACCTTAGCTTTCTTTTTTTTTTGTAAATAACTTCTCACTCCTTGCCTACGGTCTACTGGAAAGTATCCTGTACGTTTATATAGGTAGTGAAATTCATACAAAATACAGCAAAAATAATGCATCAACACACGTACCTTTTGAAAGCGCTGACATAGAAGCTTTTTTTTGTGCTACACAGGACTGTTGACCTAGTGGTTATTTGATTTAATATCAAATATCGAGGTCTACAGGTCAGCTTAATATCTCAACGATCTTGATGATCTTGAAAAAATAATCTTTATTTATTTAAATTTTATTTTAAAAACAACATCTTGACAGACGGACGAATAGACGGCTGAACATAAAGTGAATTTATACGTATTCCATTTTAAACTTAAAAAGTAAAATAAATAGGAGATACTTAGAGTACAGCAGTTTTATTTTATTCCTTTAAAATCAGTGTCAGTGCTCAAGTTCCAATAATATGAAATACATTTTAAGGCATTTTATTCGATGGAAATTTAGATATTTCTATTCTAATATTTTTAATGGGAGCTTACTAATTTCGTGGACTGAACTAAACTACCCGAGTTTATTTACAGTTAGGTTTTATATTTCTTTTATTTTTTATTATTGTCGAAATATGAAGAAAAAAAATACTTTAAATATGAGTAACAATGGTATGCTGTAAAAGTATTTTTTCAATCGCTTTAAAAATACATTAGAACGTTTATTTTCTTTTTGTACATGTATAATATAAAAAATCACTAATAGCTAGCTGGCTTTAGAAAGCTTTAAAAACTGGTTTTTACTATGAAAACTTACATAGTACACACGCTATAATAAATGACGTCTACGTTAAAATGCACAAGGTTCTTGTCTAAGCAAGGCTACTCTTCTGAAGTATCACAAGAGATTTCTCAGAACCATTTATTTATGAAATTATAGCTTAATTTACTTTTACACATTTAGTTATTTAATAAGTATAAGTTTTGCAAGTATAAAGAGTCTAGTGTTGAAATACTACGTTTCCAACTTTCCGTTTATTAACAAAATATAATGTGTCTGATCCCAACACAACCAATGAAAGCATTTCCCCAAGTGGGGATAGAACCTACAACCACTTTGCTTACATTGCAACAATGTCCTCATGCGCTAAGATCATCTTATTTTATGTATTTTTATAGCTACTTTTGAAGACAAATCTAATGATTATACCTATATTATAATAAAATTACCTCCAAGGTACTCGAGAAAGTATGTAAATTCACAATAACCAGAACAATATATATTTTTTTTCAGCTTCACGCTATATCCCGCACACTGCAGGGTAGGCAGAGAGGCAAGACACTCCGTTCCCCACTTTCTGCCGAATTCTGGAGGCATTGCGTGTTGAGTGGCAGAACTCAACGCCGCGCTTAACCTCGACACCAGAGCGAAGAAATGGAAATATAAATTTAAGTAAATATTTCATCTCCTCGAGTGGGGATCGAACCCACAACCAGTCAGTTATACAGTCACACTTCGTTCCGCTGCGCCACGACTGGTCTCAACAATGTATATCTATAAATGTTTCTAATTGTTTTATTCTAATCTAGTTCTCCGATAACAACCATTGCGGTGACAATGTATTTAGTAATTATATATTTTATATATATATTTGCTTTTTCAACTTATTACTAGATTCTGTATCAAAGTTATTAACTGGACAGCACGTGCAGGAGATTAACAATTATATGAGCTGATATTTTTTGATGTGAATTAAGATCCCTACCTTATTGAAATAGAAATAAGAGTGAAAAGAAAAAATCTCGCGCAATATGAAACGTGCATGAAAATTCAATAAAAGTGGATTACAAGTAGTTTTCGTATTAAGACATGGCAAATGGACTCGTTTTGTTGATGGATTCATAATCTGTTAAGCCGTTCTCAATTGAACTCTTATTGACAACGAGATTTATTTTTTATTATATGCTACGTTTACTTGAAATATACAAATGTTTATTTAAGTGTGTTTAAGAAAAAAAACTGCCAGCGCAAGTCAGCGTCGCTCAACAAAGAATATATTCAAATTACTATTTTTAGACAGACCTTAAAAGATACGAATATGCTGGCGCTGATTTTTTTGTAGATCTTCTTATTAAGAGGGACAATACTCTAATACATTATTTTCATGTAGTAGGTACTTACCATTAAAGCAGCGCATGCACGGAAGTGTCCCAACGGGTAAAACTTTATACAAATTTATCGTATTTATGTCAAACTACATAAGAATGTACTTATAATAAAGTATTTATAAATATATATAAATCTTCCGTGCGAAATACTCTTCTTAATAGTGAAAACCGCATCAAAGTCCGTTGAGTAGTTTAGAAAAAGAAGACTTAGAAACGCACAGACAAAAGCGGAAGGCGACCTTATTTTATAATATTATAGATAGATAGATTATCACACTATCACATCAAAATTTACCTAGGCCTATTAGGCCCAAATGTTGTAACAGCATGTAATATTTTACTAGAAACGGTTCAAGTTGATAATTTCGAAATAAATTTATTAACTCTCCATATTTTTTTTTAGTTTCACGCTGTATCCCGCGCCCAATAGTGTAGGCAGAGGGAATCTAGTATTAAGACACCGCATTGTCCATTGCGTGTAGAGTTTTTGTGTATTTTATGCAAAGCCTAAAACAAATTTATGAAAAATTGAGCCTTGTTAATTTCATTATAGAAAATAGAAAAGTAAATATAATTAATTTAAGAAAAAAATACGAAAAAGGAAAAATATAGATATATAAAATGTCAGATAATGATAGCTTTCTTTTGCCAGAAACTATGTTTGCCTCGACATCACCGCATTGAAACATATTTTGCTGCCAAAAAGTAGTATGCTAATGTTATTGCGTTATAACTTTCAAATACAATTATGCGCAGTCAATTTCAAACTTTATAAAATAAGTAAATTTATAATATTGTATAATATTGTTATGTTTATAATATTATAAGAAATATTTATTATGCTTTTATTATGCTTTGGCTGTAAATGGAAGGAAGACGAAGGGACTCCTCACTAAATTTTCTTGCCTAGCCCTAGAAAAAATCAAATATATGTTATCTTGAACACAAATAACTGCACTTTGCGATATCTCTCCAAGTGATAGGACATTCAGGACAATACAGCATTTTACAATTAAAAATGTTAAAATACTACTACTTCAACAACGAAATACACACTGCTCTTACAAATATTTACAATCTGTTCATTGTGAAATAAATGAATTTGTAGATGGCTTGTTACTTACCGCAACCAATTATTATAAGAGGGTACACAGACAATCTCTGGCATTTGTACAGGGTACATACCGCGGCAGGCACTCACAAGTCCAACTTCATAAAGCTTTATTAATGAGACCATGCTATTTAATAATTGTATTGTTTTATTTTTCTTTGTTTCTCTTTACGACAAACATAATGAAGACTTAAGTAGAGTGAGGCCGGTCGTGGCGCAGCGGCACGAGGTGTGACTGCAAAACCGACTGGTTTTGGGTTCGATCCCCACTCGAGGAGACGAAATATTTACTTAAATTTATATTTCCATTTCTTCGCTCTGGTGTCGAGGTTAAGTGCGGCGTTGAGATCTGCCACTCAACACGCAATGCCTCCAGAATCCGGCAGAAAGTGGGGAACGGAGTGTCTTAACACTAGATTCCCTCTGCCTACCCTGCTATGTGTGGGATACAGCGTGAAGCTAATTTTTTTTTTTTAATTTAATTTTAATAATGAAGACAGTAAATTAATTTAAAAAACTCTAAGGTTAGCTGAGCCGAAATTAAAACGCTTTAATAAATCAATTTTCTAAAATCTTTTAAAGAATTGCTACTATCTTTTATAATATCCTGTTAATCCACCGTTATTCACAAATTCTTATACGTCACTGTGATAAATTACAAATTTAAACTCACATCCTACCATTCAGGGAGCGTTTATTATGCGAAGCGATAAAACGTCTACAGTTCAAATTATGATAAGAACTATTCTCCTATAAACTGTTTAATTATTTTTTTTAATTAAATAAAGTACTAACTAATAATTACGCAGGAATCGTAAATAATGTTGTTCCAAAGCAGAAATGTAAATAATATCACATTATAAACTTTTTAAATACAATTTAAATTGATTATAGTTAATTGTAGTAATGAAAAAAAAATCTTCTTTTAAAAATATAGGAGCATTATACAAAGAACATCGATTTTTTGTTTAAATAATACAGCTATGAAAAAATCGGCTAGGAAACTATAAACAGTATATACGTGGCTAAGTTTGCCAAGTAGCATCAATAATTACGCAGTAAACATAATAAATATTATTCAAAGATTAATACAGGTGATATTGCATTAAAAATGTTGGTTATGAGTTCTAAACTAAATGTAGTTAATTGTAGTGATTTTTTGTTATTGTAGTCTTGTTAGTTCTTTACTCAAAATTTAGTAAAGTAAGTAAGGACGGAACGCCAAACTCTACGGTGGAGGACGGAGCTACTAATATTTTAATATAACAGTATATATCGAGAACATTACAAAACTGAGAAAAGAAGTAACTTATGCCTATCCCAAGACCCCCAAGTATCTTTATATAAAATTTTATCACAATCAGATCAGCGGTTTGTCTCTGATTGCGTCAGAGACAAACAGACGGACAAAGTTACTCTTAGAGAGTTTATAATATGGATAGCGTAAAAAATAACAAATTACTTCAAAATAACATATAGGAACGCACCTGAGGCGCTCATGCGAAAAGATGAGAGACGGAAATTGGGGCAATTTGTCTCCTTCCACATTCGCTGGTAGCCAGCCCCTGATTATATGCCACCGGTACAAGGTAACGCTCGTTATGCAAGTACAGAACACAATTTAGGAGATATTTGATATTGTTTGTTGTTGCATATTTAGGTTTACGCATTTATGTCGTCGTTGCCGGCGAATTTAGTAACGAAAGTATTATAAAGTTTATAGATTTTTTACAATACTTAGTCAATTGCTTATTGCTATGCTATTATTATTTTTCAATGTTAACATTATAAACTAATTTAAAAAAATTAAAATATTGCAGCAATTGCAAAATGTTTTGTAAATATAATAATACAGGAGTGGTTCCATCCCAGCTAATATATTCATGCGGTGATCATCCGGCTACGTCGTAACGCAACGTATAAATTCTGCGGATGGATTTGAACGTAATTTTTCGCCTAAATCGTTCCAGTCAAATGTTTATTTGGCTGAAGCGAAATGCGCAAGTAATCCCATTAGCGGCGCGGCTCGCACTCGACGGTGTAATTTTATTATTAATATACAGTCGTTTGGCACCCGTCGTCCGCCGCCCTCCGCCGCCTTCGAGGCTTTACATGCTATTTATATTTTGAATTTCTTTCAATCACCACCTACGTCGTGCATAATGTGCCGATGTCGGTGCCAATGTGACACAAGACGCGCCGCGCTAGTTACGCCGTAGCGACTATATATATATATGTATATTACATACAAAATGTGATTTACTATTTCTTATAATCATTAAATATGTAATGAATAATATTACTAACATTAATAGCCACATTCTTCTGGTCATCGTTAAGAAAATCAATCCTGAAATTGCTCCTGTATCAGGCAGGTTCTTAATATTTAGTATTTTTTGCCTAAACTTGTGTGTGTGTGTTGTAATTATCAAATGCACCGAATTGTTCGCGTAGTTCTTCATTCGAATTGACCTTCGACCTACCTGGTTATCTCACTCAATTTCCAAAAGAGATAAAATATGCTATATCATGCAATATTAATATAATGTTTCCATTTGTACATAATATTATGTTTTCTCCAAGTATGCTTCCCTTAAGGCGCTATAAAGCGACCTAATAACCTAATACTGGAGCTCCACATCCATAACATTAATATGATTTAGATAATATGTTACAATCCGATGCAAATATATTAAGATGTAGGCCTCGATACCGAGTTTCGAGGTCAGGGTGGTCTAGACATATTGGCAAGGCCGAACTAGAGCTCATTAAATTAAGGAAGAAGCAGGGTGTTGGCAGCGGCCACTGTACACGGACATACCACCGCGACTTCCTACTGTAATGTATCACGTTTCTACACCGAAACTTTGAATTTGATGACTTTTTCTAATATTTGGAATTGAAAATAATACTTACAATTCTGTTCTGTTCTTAGTTTTTGGCGTTCCAGTTCCAGTCGAGCGCGACAATTTAACACTAAGTACTTGTAATAATATTGAATAGAATTAAAGTTTTAAGGAAAATAATAATTCATTATGTCAGTGACAATATACAATGTCATTATATACACTGTAGCCAAGCTTATAAAATATTGAAATGTATAGTAAATAATAAGTATTATATTATAAACTATTCATCATACCTACATGTTATATACAGGATGGAAGCGTCAGCGCTCCTCTTACGGGAACAGCATATAGGGTAAAATATTTTAAGCCCTTACCTAATTAAATTAATCGAGATACCTCAACAGTTTAGACGTACGATTTTTTACAATATTTATTCATACCTGTATTTCATGTGACGCAGTTACACACAGATACCAATAACGTAAGCACATACTACTACAAAAATACTACTAAAGGTTAAACAACTTTTAACTTTGCCGCCAAAACGTACGACCCGATTTCTGAATGAGGCGTGTGCGGCGTGTTTCTCTTTGATAGATTTATGTCTGCGTGCGTCGTTCTTGACAATTGGTGTTTTATTATCTTATCAACTTCACGCTGTATCCCGTACACAGCAGAGTAGGCAGAGGGCACCTAGTGTTTAGACACTTCGTTGCCCATTTTCCGCCGAATTCTGGAGACATTGCGTGCTGAGTGGCGGAACTCAACGCCGCGCTTTGCCTCGACACCAGAGCGAAGAAATGCAAATATAAATGTAAATAAATATTTCACTTCCCCGAGTGGGATCGAACCCACAACCAGTCGATTTTACAATCACACTTTGTGCCTCTGCGTGACCGGTCTCGTGTTTTATTTTAGAACGATAATTTTATTATTTATTCTGTTTGAAAAATATTTAAAATTGGAACCAGAGGTAGAAAACAGAGTGGTATTACGCTAGGTTCATACAGTGAAGCTGTCTGATGTGTGAAGCTAAATGTACATGATATGTGATATTTTAATAATACATGTAACTTCAATCAAAATTGTTTTTAGAGCATTGGTGACATATAGAATGTTACTAAATATTTTCTGCTTTGTTACAACAAGCGACACATTTCAGGAAAACAATAGTTGATTGACGCATGGACGTAAAAAACTTATTGCTAGTTGTAAAATATTCGTAACATATGTATTGTATGACGTTCTACACAGTACATTCTCTTAAATCAATTTGGCAGCCCAACTTGGTACTTATGAATTAAATGACACTTATGGCTTTATACCACAGAAAGAGCATAAAATAGAAAGATAAGTAAAAGATATCTTAATTACGGTAAATCGAATCGAAGTATCGAAGTTAGCTGTGTGCACATATTGTGGATAAGCCCAACTATTACATCAGGTTAGATACACTCCAAATCCTCTCTTAGGAAAACGGATAAATTTCTAGAATGATCTGATGATGAGGTTATTGATATACAAAAACATCCTAATTTTAATAGAGCGGACGGCTGAAAACTTTCTACCACCTTGGACCCACATATAAAATCTTTGATCTCTAACCCACCATACCAGAGGACAAGATATAGTCAGCTTATTCTGCAAGAATCCAAGGCAGTACGCGAGGCAATTAAGAAAGTTACGTTACGTTGGTGGTAGCTTGATATAAAAGTGAAGTCAACTGACAGACGAATGCCACCTCAGTCTACCCGTGGACTACTGCAAAGTGTTCGAAAAGTCGGGTTTGCAAAAATACGTTATACTAAATACTCGCGATGAATCCTGTTAAATAGTTTATTTTAAAGATTAGATTAAATGTGAACATCTAAATACCAGGTGTAGGGATAAACTCATTTTTTTTAGTTTCATCCTTATCAGCGTGCGTACGTGCGTGCGTGCGTGGGTGTGTATATATGTATCTACGATTTACGTATGTACATATGTGTGTTCGTATGTATGTGTGTATTTACAAACATATATACATTTGTACTGTACTAGAGAACGAATTTATGCACTCCTCTAACTCCTCAAAAATTTAGCACAGTTATCTATACTTATAATAAATCTGTAGAAAAGTCGTTTCTGTACATTGAAAATATTTAAAAAAAATATTGCCAGGGTGCTAAAGGATAATTAACAGAATCCATTTCCAACATTTTTGCAATTTTTGTCTGTTTGTCTGTTTGTCTGTTTGTCTGTTTGTCTGTTTGTCTGTTTGTCTGTTTGTCTGTTTGTCTGTTTGTCTGTTTGTCTGTTTGTCTGTTTGTCTGTTTGTCTGTTTGTCTGTTTGTCTGTTTGTCTGTTTGTCTGTTTGTCTGTTTGTCTGTTTGTCTGTTTGTCTGATTGTC
>JAATLQ010034382.1:0-22461 GCA_013421005.1 Heliconius erato x Heliconius himera
GTCAGGGACCACTCACTGTGTGAATGTGGTCTAGACGACGGTTCCCCTCCTCATATACTTTTCACTTGCCCTAAGTTGATCCATCCCTTATATGATGTCCTTCCTCATAAAGTTCCCCGCCCCCTTAATGTTCAATGTTTGTTAATGTTTGTGTTTAGTCCTCTATGTAAATTTTTATGTAAATATATTAGATATAACAAAATTAAATTGTAAGTTAACATCTTTGTATTATATTTCTTCTAACTAACCATCTATGTTAGGTATGTAATGTATATATTAATTTTACTTATTTTTTTATAGGTGAAGGCAATTTTTAACTGGATCTTTTTTTTTAACATGCATTCTCCTATTGTGTAACATTATCTCTTTTACCGTACAACCTCCTTCGTGTTTTCTCCATACAACGTGACATTGGCGAAGTGATATGTGCTCTACTGGCACGCTCGGAACGCCATAATCGAAGAACCAAACCAATACTAAATTATATATTCTTTTGTCTCAAAGCTGTATCCCGCATAAAGTAGCGATAGACGCGATATCTAGTGTTAAGACTCTCCATTTAACAAACACCGTCGAAAGTTCGAGACATTGCGTGTTGAGAGAGTTCAATTCTGCATTTTATCTTTTTTCCATAGATAGATAGAGGCCAGTCGTAGGCCAGGCGTAGGGGCACATAGTGTGACTGTAAAACCAATTGGTTGTTGGTTCGATCCTCACTCGAGGAGATGAACGATTTACTTAAATTTATATTTCCATTTCATCGCTCTGGTGTCGAGGACAAGCGCGGCGTTGAGTTCTGCTATTCAACACGCAATGCCTCCAGAATTCGGCAGAAAGTGGGGAACGGAGTGTCTTAACACTAGGATCCCTCTGCCTACCCTGCAGTGTGCGGGACAGCGTGAAGCTGATTTATTTGATTTTTATCTTTTTTCCAAAGCGAGGAAATAAATATAGCTCATTCCCCCGAGTAGGAATCGAATTAACGATCACACTGTTTCGCCACTACGCCATTCTTACTTTTCTCATCTTAATTACCATAATGTTAAAAAAAACACATTTTCCACTGCACTTCATTTTTTTCTACCTTTTTCACTCACTTCGTAAAAAAAAACAAAACAAATGATTGTATCCATTATACATACAAAGAAATGCTCTCTGGCTTACTAATAAAATTTGCATATTAGGTACCAACACGGACTTCCGTATTTATTTTTTGTTATTATTTATTCCTTTATTCCACCCGCATGGCTTTGAAGACCAATGCCAAGATAATATAATGTAACGCTTAATTATACGTTAATAAGAAATTAACAGAAATATTAAGGATGTAACATTTTAGATATGGATACAAATATAAGAAGAATATTATTACACCGATTTCGGTTTTCGATATAAGATTATTTCAGAATACCCATTTGATTTCGGATAATTTTGGTTTCGGATGTGATCGATATTTTTTAGGGTTCCGTACCTTTTAAGGAGAAAGGGAAACCTTAAAAGATCACTTTGTTGTCCGTTCGTCTGTCTGATTGCCTTTCTGTCAAGAGCCTTTATCTCAGGAACTCTTGAAGATGTCGAAAAGAAATTCAAGCCATAAACCATATACTCAGAAATACGTTCCCTTGATTTTCAGGAAAAATCGTATTTGTACAGTTACTTAAAAAAAAGATATGGCCATTTATGAGTATATAGCAAAAAAATTGTATTTCGACACTACAAAGAGAATTAAAATTAATAGGTTACTTCTGGTTCACTTAGAATTATGAAATTTAGCAGCTAGCCTTTACAGGTACCACGTGTTTAGGAAAAAATCTGAAAACTATTCCTTTGTTGGTTGAATCTTTAAAACTAATAGACTTAAAATTTGGTATAAAAGCCGTTAGTTTAAGTGAGGTATCAAATAAAAGTGTTCTAGCTAAACTTATATTGAATTTCAGAAAAATCCCATTTTTTTGTACGGAACCCCCGGTAGGCGAGCCTGTCTCGCACTTGTCCAGTTTTCGTTACATTCTTATATTGGTGAAAGCTGTTTGGTTGCTTGTGAAAAATGGCTGGTTACCTTTTTTTAGTAAAGTTCTTCGATGCTCGGTACGGCAAAATCTACAAACTATCATAAATTGTTATCAACTAGATTCGGCTCATATCCCGAATTATCAGAAACTCTTATTTTGTTATAGTACCACACAATTTTTACTTCGAATATCCGACAGCTTCAATTCCAGTTGCGGAGCTCCACAACGACCCTGGAAATTGCTTACTTTTTAGATTTTAAAATTTAGATCAATTTTGAGTCTATCATTCAACTGTAAACACGGTAGTTGTAAGTTCGATCCCAGCTATTGCTTAATCCGTGTCCTCTTTGCTCTCTTCCTGTTGTCTTCATGTAAAAGCATGCAGCTATGAAAAGAACCTAAAACTAAGTTTAAGCAGAATTATTTCTATTACTGAATTTTCTGCTACTCTTTTTTATTTCAATAGTAAATTATATAATAGTTGTTAGTTAATATTTATTAAATATTGAAATTTAAGTGTTTCATATATAAAAAAAAAATCCAAACCTTCAAATGAATAAATCTTTCGAAGAACAAAATTTAAAAATGTAAATTCTGATCTACAATAATGTGAGTGAAAAAGCTTATTTCTGAATAAAATATCGAAGGCCTTGATACAGCAATATACGATTATAACGCTATGAGAGTAAAGTATGAAACATTGAGCTAAAGTTCAGTCTAGACCGATTAATTTACCTAAAATGTCAATGACTACAGATTTATTGCTAAGCTACCTATCGCCTTGGGTTTATCTACATAATTTACATATAGAGGCCGCTGTGGCTTGGTAGCACGGCTTCTGGCTGTATAAGGGACGGTTGTGGGTTCTTTTCTGAAATCAATTATTTTTTAAATCTCGTTTTCGTAACAAGATAGAGCCCTCGGTGGACTCCTCCTCCTCTCTCCTTAATTCAATTGAGAGTCTTAGTTGTAATAAATAATATTATTTAGATTTTTTTTAAGTGCTATTACAGTATTATGTGAATGTTTCTTCTAAATTACTTTTTCGATTACAGTAGTTCTATGATCTTTCACGGGACGATAATCGGAGTTGTTAGCACATATTAAGCCGTTGTGAAGTTTAGCCAGGCTATGTGGTACTAGTTCTCGTTCCGGAGGACATTCTGCCTAAACAGCTATTATTAATTTAAGAAGGAATAACAGGCAAAATATACCACAAGAGCGCAACATAGCTACATATATCTTGAAACAAAAAGGTCTTTTAGGAATTGAGACAGGTTACCAGAGTGACAAAATGAAAATATTAAAAACTTAACTCTCCCGAATGAGATTCGAACCCACAACCATCGATCACAGCCGCATGCTCCTCCAGTACTGGTACAGATTATCCATATTTAAATAAAAATAATGCGGAGTGGAGGCCGGTCGTGGCGCAGCGGCACGAGGTGTGACTGTAAAACCGACTGGTTGTGGGTTCGATCCCCACTCGAGGAGATGAAATATTTACTTAAATTTATATTTCCATTTTCTTCTCTCTGGTGTCGAGGTTAAGCGCGGCGTTGAGTTCTGCCACTCAACACGCAATGCCTCCAGAATTCGGCAGAAAGTGGGGAACGGGAGTGTCTTAACACTAAGTTCCCTCTGCCTACCCTGCTGCGTGCGAGATACAGCGTGAAGCTGATATTATATATTATTATAAATAAAAATATACATTTTCCCACGACGGAGCAGTCTCCGAAGGTATTAGAACATTACTGTACATTATAATTGTATGTGAAGTAATTTATGTACATACGTAATTACATATTGCAAATTGTATTTACGTCGTCGTTTAAGGGCTCGTTTGAAAGCTATTTAGCTTTGTGTTGATCATTAATAATAATTCATTATGACAGCGGCTCCAGTTTTTGCTTTTGGCTGTTTTAAGTGTCGTGACACTTCGTTCTACGTTAGAATTCGAGACGTTGCATGTTAAGTTCCGTAACTCAACACCGCGCTTATTCTTCATTATTTTCCGTATCGAAGCAATTATTGCCATAAGTTTTACAATGAAATCGATATTTTTTTTAATTTATTAGTCAGTCAGTATTTCTTTGAATTTGATTAAATAATAATTTAAATATCCGTTGCCTTATTTTATTATTTTCGCAGAAAGGCAGAAAGGCAGAAAGTGGGGAACGGAGTGTCTTACACTAGGTTCCCTCTATGTACCCTGCTGTGTGCGGGATACAGCGTGAAGCTGATTTACACTAGAAGTACGAGTTACTATCTATTAAATAGTATTATTTTCTATATCACCAAAAGCAGTTAATGACACAGCCGAGTAGACGTGACCAGGAAGTGGGGGTAAAAACGCGTTAGTTTGATGTCTAACAAATATTTAGTCTTGCAATGTATGTTTGTTCATATGTTTACTTGTTTATTAAGGATCGGTCTAATTACATTAGGTTTATTTCTTTGCTTTACTGTGTTTTTTTAGTTTTTTTTTCTTGTCGTATCCTGCAAGACTAATAGAGATCATTCCATTTACAACTTTTCTCTCAATTATAAGCTTGAACGTATGCTTAGTGGTCGGAGCACCTGGTCGATATCCAGAAGGCGCGAGTTTGAGTCCCGCTACGTTCAAATTTTTATACGTTTTCTAAATAAGTATTTTTCTTTCCTATGTGTGGAATAAATAACACTTAAACACAAAAAAAATAAAAAAAAATCTCTCAATTTTCGAGACACTGTGTATCGTTTATTGGCGGTAGTCAACCATGCACTTTGTTTTGTTACCAGAACGACGAAATGAAAATAATTTCTTCTCCCAAGTGGGAAACGAACACACAACCGTCGCATTCAGAGTCAGATGCTTTGCGACTGGGCAATGACGGCGTCAAGCTGTGTCTTTTATTGATTTTTATGGTTCTTGGTCTCAGGATCATAGGTTCAAAACTGCGGTCTGACTTAATCATTAAGTACGTTCATCAGTCCGTTCCCGAAAACGTGGCGAAATACAACGCTGCGCTTTGCGAAAACAAAATAAATAAAGAACCAGAGCGAGAAAATGAGAAATAGGAACCACGATGTCGCGTTAACAGTGTGCAACTGCGCCACAACGGAGTCTCGGGTCCCAAGTAATAATTAAACAAATAATTAGGCCAATAAATTGTATCACACGTATAAAAATTTCGACGTAGTTTGAAAGTAACACATAGCTTAGTAGTCAGAATGCTTGAACAGTTTCTAAGAGGCGCGGGTTCAAACTCCGCTACATATTAACCTAGCGAATTTTCAAAAATCTTAATTTTTATTCATTTTCTCAAATAGTATCCCGATGACACACAGACCCACGAGGGCTTATTATTTTCATCATCAATCAGGAGTATCCTTTTTCGTAAGTAGTACAAGGAATAAAGTCAAGGTATCAATATGCTCGTCTTAAGCCTCAAGTTAAATATTGTGCAAATCTCATCAATTACATATATGGAATCAACAGATTTGCGTTGGTTTTTACGTTTTAAGCGAATAAAAACAGGATATATCCTCTTATATTATTATACTAGCGGTCAGTCTTCGGCTTCGCCCGCTGTTTTTTAATGATTATTTGTTTAATATTATTTATGTTTAATAAGAGGCCGTCACGGCGCTGGGAAACGAACGTGTGACTGTAAGTGCATATGTGTTTTCTTAATATTTTGTGTTTTAATGCTCTAGTAACGAGGCAAAGCGCGGCGTTGAGTTCCGCCCCCATTACTCAAAAGCTCGAGAATTCAGTGAAGAATGGGGAAAAGAAATGTCTTAATACTAGATCTCCAGGTTCCCTCTGTCTACTTAGCTATGTGCGGAATGCAGAGTGAAGCTGAAAAACCAATTCGAACTAGTAGTTTCTGAGATTAGCTCGTTCTACCACACAAATACTTAGAGTTTCATTTAAAATGTGTAATAATCATGAAAATTAAAGATCTTATTTTCTTCGTAGATCTTATTTTCTTTTGTAATATTAAATTAAATCGAAAATGAAGGACATAACAGAATGTCTTTTTTTGTGTATCATATACATTTGTTTATTTTTTAAAGGCATATAAATTAATGTATTATATGATTTGTATTTTTTAAATTATTAAATCAATATCCTTTAGAATTCAATGGACGGTATACAAGCATGGAAAGCTTATTTTTTTGTAAAGCTTAACGTTACATCTGTATGTAGGCAGTGAGAAAGTAGTGTTAAAACACTCCGTTCTCCATTTTCCGACCTATTTTCAAGACATTGCACGTTGATTGACGAAACTCAACACCACGCTTTACCTATCAAAACACGGAAGTAGAGTGCGAATCGAACTCAAAACCATTGAAAATACATCAGATACAGTCAAAAATTGACCCACGACGACCATAGAGTCGAATTTCGAATAAAAACGGTATTCCAATAGCTAATTGCAATGGTAGAGCACAACTGTGCATTTTCCCTGGCCCTAGGCAAATGCAGTGGATATTATTTATAGGATATTCGAGAACGTATTTAGGTTTCAATTTTTAAGTAAGTTTCAGTATGGCCTTGTGTTATAGAGTAATAGTAATGACGGGTTTGGTAATATGTACCTAAGTTTAAATTTTGTTTCGAATTCTCCTTGTATCAGTTTTATTCGCTTTGAGTTTTAGTTTATGTATTGTGATGAATTAGTGAAAATTTATTGTTATATAGTTAGACGGAATGCTTCCTATAAATGTTTATATGGTAGCTAGGCAAAGAACGGCGTTCAATTCCGCCGCTCAATACATAATGACTACTGAATTCAGCGAAAAGTGGAGAAAGAAAATTTCTTAATAGAGCGTCTTAACACTAGGTTCCCAGGTTCTTTTTGCCTATCTATCTATGTGTAGGATGCAGCGTGAAGCTAAAAAAAAACTCCGAAGATTTCTTACTTACAGTAAATTTTTCGTTATAGCAAATAAACAAAATTTGATAAATGAACAAACTTTGGTACATATTTCTTACCCTTACTGATATTATTATTAAATTAAATTAAATTAAATCAGCTTTTCGCTGTATCCCGCACACAGCAGTGTAGACAGAGGGAACCTAGTGTTAAGACACTCCGTTCCCCACTATACATTTTATTACATTTTAATATATAAATAATATATCTACAAATAGAGATCGATAGTGGTGACACAACCTGCCTATATTCGTATGCATTTAAAATGTCGCTTTTCAGTTAATGAGTGAGGCGTATTCAGCCGTCTGCTTTGGAATTAAATATTCACTTTTGCCTATTTGAGTACTTGGAAATTATAGTAGGGATATCTTTATTTTGTTTCTGCAATCTTTTTTAGGTTCGAATCCAGTTAAGAGGTCGTCATGGACTAACGTTTGACTGTAAACCCGATGGTTATGGATTCGATTCCAACTCGGAGGAGTTCCGTACCTCAAAAGAAAGTAGCGGAACCCTTATAAGATCACTTTGTAATCCGTCTGTCAATATAACTTATCTCAAGATCGCGTGTAGGTTTCAAGCAGAAGCTAAAATCAAATATTTAATCTACAGTTCCTTGAATCAAAGAAAAAATTAAGCTTCTAAGTCAACGCCATCAAAAATACTGTTTAGGCATCGTTTTTGGTATATTTTGTATAAATTTTGCCGCGTAAACAAAACGTATTATACATAAAAAAAATAATTTATTCCCTGAGTGGGCATCGACTCCAGAACCGTCGCGTTTATAATCAAACTCTGCACTGCTGCTCCATGACAGCGTAACATACAGTATGTCCGTTAGTAAAAACAGGATAAAAATACAATTATTCATTATAAAAGTCAAATAAATAACATCAATAGTCCATTCAATTCAATAAGAAACATCATATAATACAAGTACTTAATAAGATTATTATAATAAATAATATAACAGCTTCACGCTGTATCCCGCACAAAGCAGGGTAGGCAGAGGGAACCTAGTGTTAAGACACTCCGTTTTCTGTTTTCTTTCGAATTCTGAAGGCATTGCGTGTTGAGTGGAGGAACTCAACGTCGCGCTTTGTCTTCTTAGCAGAACATGCAAGTGAAAATATTAAAGAATATTAAATAATTCATAAAAAAAGAAAATCGAACCCACAACCTTCATATCTATAATCACACACTACACCACTGCGCCACGACGGCCTCAAGATTAGCATCTATATCAACATTTAATCTCAATTAAACCTAATGATACATTCAGCTCCCTAAATAAGCTGCTCCCGCTTTTTGCAAGTTAACTAAGATTTATGACGCTATCTATAGAAGTACCTACCTGTGATATGTGTTTCTTCTTAAGCGACCTTTTATCTTGACTTGGCGAAATTGGGTTTCTTTTCTTAAGCTTCACGCTGTATCCCGCATATAGCAGGGCCTATCCTGCCTTTTATTAATAAGCATACATATGATTATAATATAGTATTTTCTATATTTATAATTGAACAAGTAGTTTAACCCGTTTTCCGCATAACAGCGTAGGTAGAGGTGTAGTGTTCAGACACTGCGTTCTTCAATTCAATTTGCATTAACATTTCCGAGATATTGTGTATTGTATGGTCGTTACCTTTTCTTATCATAACAATGAAATGCATATAATTTATTCCTCCAAATGTGGATAGAATCAAGTCAGAAGTTGTTCCACTGAGCCACGATGGCCTATTTTACAGCTTCATTCTGTATTCCGTACTCAGCAGGGTAGACAGAGAGAAGTTAGTGTTAAGACACTCCGTTCACTACTTTCCGCCGAATTCTGGTGGCGTGGTGTATTGAGTGGCAGAACTCAATGTCGTTCTCTGCCTCGACACCAGAGCGAAGAAATGGAATTATAAATTTAAATAAATATTTCACACTTTGTGCCCCTGCGCCACGACTGCCCTCAATTTATATATATTTTTTTTATTTTCACAGGTCAAGGCAGTATTTTAACTAAACCTCTTTTTGCCATGTATTCTCTCTCCTATGCTGTAATACAGTCTTTTTTTTCTTACAATCTTCGTCGTGCGGTCTCCATTGGAGTGTTTGGTTAACTGGCACGCTCGAAACACCGTAAATTAAAAACTGAAATGAGATAATATGGCACTCATTAACAAAAAAATAACCAACTTTAAATAATAAACTAAAAATAAAAAATAATATTTTAATTTACTTAACATAGAGTAAAATGTACTTTGATTTTTGTTAATCAAAAAAAGAACGTATAGAAAACAGACAAAAAATTAAATCATTGCTTTGGGTTCTATTATATTTATGAAAGCCCCTAAAGACAGAATTTCTGAGGACGTCAAATATTTCACCACAGATTCAACAAACTTAATACTTCAGACCTAATTCAAATACACTTTGCACTAACAAGAGAAAAAAGAGATTAGTCACTAAGGTTTTATCTAGCATTTATTAAATATATATTGAAACGCAGGTACAATAAAACGTCAATATAAATAAATCACGTACCATCCAATGGTTATCAAAACGAACACGTGCTGTCGCTTTATAAATAATACATGCTAATATTAACATACATATTTAACAAAATAAATTGTGTTCATAGTGTTTAATAGTTATTGGACGGTTTGAGTTGGTTGTGGGTTAGAAACCTGATTAGGGATTTGTGCTATTTTTTTTTTATTTCGCCCATTTTTCGCAGAGACAGAGCTCAACACCGCGCTTTATTGTGTTACCAGAGCGAGGGATTGAAACTAATTAATTCGTCCGCGTGGAAATCGAACCCACAACCGTCGGTATAACTATAACCGACGCTGAGACACTGCGCCATCACGGTCTTTGTATATTTTCGTACATTACATTTTAATATTAATAACAAATAATAAGTACTTATTTATAAATAAAGCCTGAGGCACGCGACCTGTCTCACCACTAGGGTCCCATATTCCCAGGTTCCCTCTGCCTACTCCTGTGGGATATATAGTAAAGATAAAAAAAATAAACAGATGAATTTCATCACTTTTTCTTAGGATTGCTCAAACACACTCGTATAAATGCAAGTCTTGATTTTGTTTTTCACCAACAGCGAACTTTATGTGACGTTGAAAACTTTCATTTCACTTTAAAATTTTAAAATATTGAAATGCTTCTCTACGCTTCATGAAAATATATTAAATATATTTTTATTAAAAAAAATATTTTAGATATATATATATATATATATATATATATATATATATATATATATATATATACTAACTTGACATCCTTGCAGTTTAGTAGTGAAAAGATGGTGCCTATGTCATAGTATCATAGCAATAGCTTCTAATTTCAAATAAGATATTATTTTTCGATTCACGCTGTAACCCGCACATAGTAAGGTAGGCTGAGGGAAACAGGACATCTATCTACTGTTAAGATACTCAGTTCCTGTTAAGACACTTCCCTTTTCCACTTTCCGCTAAATTCTGCAGGCATTGCATGTTGAGTAGCGGAACTCAACGCCATGCTTTTTGCCTCCTCCTTAGAGCAAAGAAATGAAAATATGAACTGTTGTATTCACTCGAGTAAGAGTCGAACCCACAATCGACCCGAATATATGGGAACGGAACGACTTGATTTTCTTGAATTTCTTTACCTTCCCAACTAAAACTGTTTCGCTTTAATAGCTTACGTCAAAATAAACAAAAAAATATTTATATCTAAAATATATTATATTTATTATGTTTTTGCGTGACATTGGAATAAAAATCTATCCTCACAAAATTTCACATTTATAATATTTCACGTTTATTTCAGAGGGTCAGTGACATATCACGGCATCAGAATACCGACAAAGATTTCCAGCATATACAATAGTTATCGATTCAATTCTCGCCCAACAAAATAGTTACTAGCCTTTCCACCTATCGTCAGCATTAAGTACCAACAATACACAACTCAATATCTTAAAATATGGCAGAAATTAACAGAACAGAGTGTCTTAACACTAGGATCATTCAGCCTTTAGTTATAAAGATTGATACATTTATGTCTATCTATGTCTATCTATATCTATCTATCTCTATTTATATCTATCTATGTCAATAAGCAAATATTCCCAACACACGGTATCGATATTCATATTTGAATTTCAAAGCTCGCTGCCGTAAGTTTTTATGCCTCGCTCTAACCAAGCTTACGGTGGTCGGTCGGTGGGCCTACGTGACTGGACTGAATGACAGATGTGCATAGATTATTTATTTATTTGTATAGGAAACTTGTGTTTTTGTAGGTTTTTGTAGGTTTACGCTGTATCCTGTATATAGCAGGGTAGGTTGGTGCAACCTGGGAACATAGTGTTAAGATATTCCATTTCCAGTAAGTCGTTTCATTCCGATTGAGACACTTCCCTTCGTCACTTTCTGCCTAATTCTTGTCAATACAGCAGAGTCAATACTCTGCTTCTTCTTCTTCGTTATAAGAATGGAAATCAAATCCCCAACTGTCATACTTACAGTCGCACACTTCTGCCCCTGCGCCACGATGGCCTTTATAGGTAAGTCTAGTGTTTATTTTAAAAGGAAGAAAGCATCATGCTTTTAGGTATCCCTTTTTGTGTTCTCAAAGATCAACGGAGGTTTCATTTGCCTCTCTTAAAATAATTGCTATTTGTAGCTATCATTTTTCATTTGATATTATGTACTTAAAGTAAAAAACAGACTAATTTCGTAAATTATCCTGAATTTATACTAGTTTGAAATTAAACTACAGTCAGCTTCACGCTGTATCCTGCACACAGCAGGGTAGGCAGAGGGAACTTAGTGTTAAGACACTCAGTTCCCCACTCTGCGCCGAGCTCTGGAGGCGTTGCGTATTGAGTGGAGGAACTCAACGCCGCTCTTTACCTCGACACCAGAGGGAAGAAATGAAAATATAAATGTAAATAAATATTTCATTTCCTCGAGTGGGGATCGAACCCACAACCAGTTGGTCAAAAAAAATGAATGAAAACATCTCTCCGTTCCATATTCTATGACACACGAACCCATATCGACTACAAATTGCACGAACTGACGACGCCGGACCAAAATAATATTGTTTCTTTAACAAATAAATACTTTTACCCCTATTTCGAGGCGTTTTACGATGTATAATTAATAATTTAATATATAACAAGTATTGTGAGGCCAGTCGTGGCACAGTGGCACAAAAACGTGATTCAGATAAAGGTTCGATCTCCAGTCGAGGAAATATTCAATAACTTAACATTTTAATTTCTTCGCTCCAGTAACGAAGCACAGCGCGACGTCGAGTTTTGCCACTTAATAAGTAATGCCTCTGAATTCGGCAGAGAGTGGGGAATGAGAGTGTCTTGATGAGAATGTAATATCTAAACACTAGGTTCCCAGGTTCCCTCTGCATACATTGTGATGTGTGGGATACAGTATGAAGTGAAAAAAGCAGGAGGGTTTAAGGGCTTAAAATGCACTAACCCTCACCAGTATCGCATAATCTAAGTTAAACATTGCAATCGAACCCACTACCGTCACGTTACGTTGCCTACCTAGCACTGCGAGGCTAAATTAACAACTAAAAATTAAAAAAAAATGTTTTGTTTAAATGGTAACTGAATGATTGATTGAAGGATAAATTCGTAAATCAAAAACTTTGTACCCCTTTTTTACCCCCACGAAGGAGTGTGACATTTAGCAAAGTTACATAGAGAAGGAGAGTTTTAAATATTGTATAAAAATACATTAAATTAAGAAAATAAATGTGAGGCCATTCGAGACGCAGGGGTAAAAGTGTGTGTCTGTAACTGTAAGCACCACTGATTGTGGGTTCGATCCCCACTCGCGGAAATGAAATATTTATTTATCCCTGGTATTGAGACAAAGTGTGGCATTGCATTCCGCCTCTCAACACGTTATGCCTTCAGAATTCGGCAAACGGAAAGTGGGAAACGGAGTGTCTTTACACTAGGTTCTTTCTTAGTTTATTGAATTATTATTTTTTTTAATTAATAAAATAAATATAGACACACACAGTACTATACGTTAGGCAATATGTTACACTTGCAGGTGGCAATGGCAACGCGTAATGGAGATCAAAGCATCACATCTGATTCGATACAAGCAGATTTTTCTACGTCGAATACATTATAGTTATCAACAAAAAATCAAATAAATCAATATATATATATATATATATATATATATAGTTATAAGCTAGGTCAATACTGATATTTTTATATTATTTTAGTTCCTCTTCCTCCCCAGTTCGAGAGGACTGGTACTATACCAGAACTTAGATCATACAAAGCTCGGCGTTGTGCTCCGCCGCTTAATCACCAATATCTTTAAATTAGGTGGGAAAAAACAATCTAAATGTTTATTACCGAGGCCTTCCCAGCTGCCCTATTATAACCGGAAATGCGTGAAGCCTGAAGGTAAAAAAATATAACAGTCACTAACAGTAAGCACTATTTCATAGGTTTTTTTTTTTCAGTAAACAAATAAACACGAATGCTCTACTTTGTGTAACATTGACCGTTTTACAGTATAATTACATTTATACATGACAGACTAGTCGTCGCCCACGGCCCTGTTTGCATGGAGTTTAGGATGTAAAATGAGAAATCCCTGTTTTCTCGTTTCTTTTTCTTATAATCTTTTAAGGTTCCTCTGCATACCCTTAACTTCCTACATGCCTTTCAACTTTCCAAGGCTTATACTTTCGTTTGAATTTTGTCCGTTAGTCACTCAGTAATTGTAGAATTTTCTATAATATTACACTATAAAATATATATAATATTATACTATAGAGGCCAGTCGTGGCGCAGTGGCACGAGTGTGACTGTAAAACCGATGGGTTGTGGGTTCGATCCCCACTCGAGGAGATGAAATATTTACTTAAATATATATTTCCATTTCTTCGCTCTGGTGTCGAGGCAAAGCGCGACGTTGAATTCTGCCACTCAACACGCAATGCCTCCAGAATTCGAAGAAAGGGGGGAACGGAGTGTCTTAATACTAGGTTCCTTCTGCCTACCATACAGCAGATAAGCGGGATACAGCTAGAAGCTAATTTAATTTTTTTAATGTTTAATTTTATAAAATTAATACATATATTTTATATTTCTCGTGATGTACTATTCTCATTTATGAACCTTGGCATTAAATTGAAACCGTGTTTAATTGAACGCAAAAATAAAATTGTGTTTATAATTAGATTTTTTTTTACGATTCAACTACGATGATTGTGGGTTCAATTTTTAAAAGGCTTGTAGTACTATATCAAAAACTTTTTTTGTATGGCGGAAGAGACTTTGTTCTCCGCTATGGACACGAATTCGAGATAATGCGTGTTAGGTGGCGTAAGTCGATTTCACGCTTTGCTTACGAGAATGGGAAAATGAAAATAAATTGACATAATCATAGAGGCAAAGTCTTCAGATTTCGGAGGTAAGTGTGGAACGGTAGTGTCTTAACACTAGGTTCCCAGGATTGCTTTCTCTACCCTACTATGTACGTGATTCAGCGTGAAGCTAAAAATATCACTCACTGGAAGGGGCCGAGACCTACAATAACAACTAATATTTAGCAGTCAAACGCTATCTCAATATACCACGACCTATATTTATTCAAATTTATTTCTATTTTTATTATATGTTATGTTATTTGGTTCCCACTGTATAACTAAAATACATATTTATAAACATGTGGGAAACGCATCAAGAATAAAATCTCTTAATTTTAATACAAAAATCATTCATCTTTAGATATAATATGAAGTCAAATGAAATATTAAAATTAATCATAATCTTCAATATATATGTATGTAATGATTCAAATTTACTCACGTCTTACCTTCAGAATCCCAATTGGATAAATTCACAGTAGAGGTAAATGTCAAATTATTATTGTTCATTTTATATGAGCCTATTAATACTATAAATGTGAAAGTTTGTATGTATGGATGTTTGTTCCACTTTCACACAAAAACTACTGAACGGATTTCGATGAAACTTTACAGTGTTATAGCTCCTATATATAAATAAGACATAGGCTATAATTTCTATAAATATTTCGGGCAATTTGGATTTTATATAAAAAAAATTAGCTTCACGCTGTATCCCGCACACAGCATTGTAAGCAGAGGGAATCTAGTGTTGAGAAACTCCTTTCCCCCTTTCCGAGTTGCCGAGTTCTGCAAGAATTGCGTTGAGTGCTGCGTTGAATAGCGTAAATAGACGCCGCGCTTTGCCTCGACACCAGAGCGAAGAAATGGGAATATAATATAAATGTAACTAAATATTTAATTTTCTCGAGTGGGGATCGAACCAACAAAGCTTTTATATAACAATAAATTTAAGAGAGCGAAGAGAGAAGAGAGCATTTGGGTTGATAGTATAATATGTATATTGCATTTTAATTGTTTTTTTTCCTGAAGCCTATGTAAATACCACTGTTATGGGTTCGATTTCAATTGGAGGAAAAGAATTCATTTAATTTCCTCGCTCTAATTAGGTGACAAAGCGCAGTTAAATTTCAATTCACATCGCAATTGTAAATTAGGCGGTGTGTGGTGACCAGGGTGTTTTAACACTAGGTTCCCTTTGCCTCCCCTGCTTCATATCCTGATACAGCGTGAACTAAAAAGTATACAAAATATTTTTGTCACTTTAGAGAAGGTAAATCAATTTTAAGTAAAACCTATAAAGCAATCAAAGCGATAATAATCAAAGCTTAAATCTCCCTTCATGAAGCAAACCCTAAGCAACTATTATAATCTTTCTACTCTTTCTGTTCATTTTGAATAAGAAATTAAAAAATATAGGCACAGGGTCATAAATGTGTAGCTGTTAACGCAACGGTGGTGGATTCGATTCCAACTCCGGGTAATGAAAATCACGTCAAGTCAAGTCACTTAAGTGTCATAATGGGAACAGAATATCTTAACTTTACGTTCCCACGTTCCCTCTAGCCTACCTTGCTATACATGATACAGAATGAAAAAAAAAATAATCATACTTTACAATCAAAATCTTTCTTACTATGCCACAACGGTTTCAACATACAAACAAACATACATACATATATAATAGAGAAATACAATTACCTTAGGTTATATTACATTAAAAAAGTTTCGCCAGCTACCGTATCAGCCATTATGGTACTAATTCACGAATCATTCTTCATATATAATACATGATGACTGTCATTATGTTTAATTTAAATATGCTCTAGGTTTGTACTGGCGTGTGGAACGGTGGTTTGGGGTTTGATTTTTTTTATAAAGTGCAGGTTATCGTAATGGAGTGGGACGGGCTCTGTTAACGTGACGGTCGTGGGTTCAATTTTCACTCGAAGGAAAGAGTATATTTAAATTGCTAGCAATAAAAATGTCAAATATGTGCCTGTTTACTCTAAGAAATTATCAAAATTTATTCATTTCTGTATAATAATGAGTGATACACAAACTAACAAATAGACAAACAAATAAAATAATCAATGAACCTAATCTTTTTTCTTATCTTTTGTGAGCAAAATGTCTTTTCTATTCTTTTATAATATACATAAATGTAGATTTTAATTTTAACATGCAATGTCTCGAAATGTGGAAGTAAAATTTTAATTAAACCTTTTAAAATAATCTATTTGGAATAATAGTTCCTGAGATTCATACATTCAATCAAACAAACTATTCACTTCTATCCTAATATTACAAGCTAAAATGTTCATAGTTGTTTATTAGTAACTTTTGTGCACGACGCTACCATCTTGCGCAAGAACAATCAAGTAATGGCCCTACGTTTTAACTCAATACTGCATACTAATATGACTCAATTCACGAATGTAATTATTTTTATTATATCTCCACTAAATGACTTGAAATATAATGAATGCCCAATGGTACAGTGGTCGCGGTTATTGTGTTTGTTAGTGTAGGTTCGACTTAACCAAAAAAAAAACAGAACGCAGAGAGAGGTCTCGAGCCTTTTCGGAAATTCAAGCTTAGCTTAGCCCTTTCGTCTGATATTTGACTTGAACTAGTGGCTTAAATACCCAATTTTTCCAACCTTTTAAGACAATTATTTTTTAGGATTATACCACAAATATTTTTTGCTGAACTAGTACTACCTGTAGATGCAGGCGATTTGTTCAGGAAATCATGGGACCGTACTGAGAATATGGTTTGAATTTCAACTCGATATATACAAGCGTTCTTGAGATAAAGGCTCTTGATAGACAGACAGACCGACGAACAACTAAATGATCTTAAGAGTTCTTTTTCTCCTTAAAAAGTACAGAACTCTAAAAACAGTAGCAAGAGCTTCACACTTTTTCCCACATAACAAATTAGGCAGAGAGACACTATGCTAAGACACTTCTTGTTGTCACTATCCGCTCAACCTCAACCGACACTCCATGTTGACAGTACCCACAAGCGTGCTTACAACCGCTACGCTTCATAACAAAAATTATAGACTTTTTTTCAGATTTTAATAAAGTTATTATATATTTATAAATGCAATTATATATTTTCAATATAAACGCATTATTTTGTAAAACTGTTTTATTTATAAAAAAAAATATGAAAATGATTCACTCTATTATACCTTATTGGGAATAACAATAGCTATAATTTATTTTATATTTTATGAATATTTCCTGGTATTAAAAAAATGTGGCACAATGGAACAACGTCTGAGCTATGAACGCGATGGTTGTGGGTTCGATATCCACTCGGAGGAATAATTGTATTTATTTTCATTTCCTAGCTCTGGCAAACAACGCACGGCGTTGAATTCCGCTAAAATAGTTAACAATTAAATAAAAATGAAAAGCTTTAAAAAAATATAATTTTATAATTTAAAAACAAAATCGGAATAGAGCCACGCTATCGATTCAATGTAGAATAATAAATAAATACACGACAAAAAATATGAACGCTCATACTAATTACTCAATTTTACAATTTTTTTTTTAAAAAAATATTACAAGTGGAAATCGAACCTACAATAGTATGACGACGGTACCTACATAATGTCTCAAGATACTATTCTACTAAGAAATAATTTATTTAAATCCTTCAAACAAAAAATAAAAACCTTTTAGACAGCTACGAACGGACAGATATGCAGAGTTATTAATATTCCTTAAGGTATAAGTTACCACGTTATGAGCAAAAAAACATACATATGTTTCTTTTTTCTTAATATTCACGTAGTATCTCTTATATTATGTATATTAACATCTATATAATCTACAGTGAACTAGATAATTTAGTGTCAAAACACTCCGTTCTCCATTTTCCGCCAGAATTCGATACATTACTTATTAGGTGGTGATGACTCAACGTCACGCTTTGCCTTTTTACCAAGCAAAAATTCATTTCATCAAATGAGAAGCGAACCCATAAGACCAGTCGCTATACCGCTGCTTTATTAAATATTAATAATATTTCTCCAGGACGGACACACACTGCAGGGTAGGCAGAGGGAACTTAGTGTTAAGACACTCCGTTCCCCACTTGCTGCCGTATTCTGGAAGTATTGCGTGTTGAGTGGCAGAACTCAACGCCGCGCTTGTCCTTAACACCAGAGCGAAGAAATGGAAATATAAATTTAAGTAAATATTTAATTTCCTCGAGTGGGGATCGAACCCACAACCAGTCGATTTACAGTCACACTTTGTGCCCCTGCGCCACGACTGACCTCAAAAAGACAAAAGGAAATAATTTACTTCCCCAAGTGGGAATCGACACCACAACCCACTACAGTAGCGGGTTCGATTCTTACTATACTACTTGCCTTATATATGTATATAGCAAGGATTAATGTTCACAGCGTTTTACATATCCAGGTCGAGGTCAGTGACCGAACTATCGGCGCCTACGCATGATGTTGGTACATAAATGATTTGTACTCGTATTAAATGTTATTGTAATTATTGATATTTAGTTGTAACATATGGCTCAGTTGTTGTTATATTGGATGAGACTGTAGTAGGTTCGAAAATGGAGGAAATATATGTATGTGTTAGACAATGGTTTAGGAGCTTTTCCGATTTTTTATGAACTTTAAACTTTTTTTTGTATTAAGTGAATATATTTTGAGGTAAGAGATGGGACACAAGCGTGCGACTAGGTTGTAGGCTCAAAGAAATAACTATTTTTTTTTAAATTTTTCTCTCTGGTAACGAAACAAAATGCGGGATTGAGTTCCTCCACTCAATATACGTTTAGCATCTCCAGAATTCGGCGAAAAGTGAGAAAGGGAAGTGTCTCAATGGAAACTCAATGTGATGAGTATCTAAACACTAGGTGCCCAGGTTTCCTCTACCTACCCTGCTATGTTCGTGGTACAGCGTAGAGCTAAAAAAATATATCGACACTCCTTAATTGCATCACAATACATTAACGATAAACAAATAAAGGTGTGTTTCATTTAAAGTAATAGGTGTGCTTTCAAAATCTACAAACGGAGTCTTAATATTAATATATACTTCTATACTAAAATAATAAAAGCTGAAAGTTTGTTTGGTTGGACGCTCCTTTCTCAAGAACTACGGGTTCCAATTGAAAACATATTTTTCTGTTCTATAGTCCATTTATCGAGGAAGGCATAATTAACATCTCAATTTTTTTTTTCATGGAAAAGACAAGGCAAACGAGCGTTCGGGTCACCTGATCGTAAGTGATCACCCCCGCCCACGACACCGTGCAACACCAGGGGAGCTTCAGGTGCGTTGCCTGCCTGTAAGGTGGGTTGGGCGCCGAAACTTGGTGTTACCTGATGCGAAACGCAGTGGCATAAAGCCACTACTTCACGTCGCTTTTAAATGCCGGGGGTGGTAATGATCCGGTCGAGTCTGCCCATGCGTGTTGCCATTGCTGGCGACGTGACTCTACCACACGTACTTTAGTCGCCTCTTACGACACCACCAGTACCGGGATGATTCTATTCTAGCCCGGGATCACACCGCTGAAAATTCGATATTCGTTTAATTCTGCTGCTATTGGAGTTGCCATGGATTATAAGAATGTGTCAAGTGTCATACACATCTCTTATTTATTTTTATTTAGACCACGGAGGGGAAGTCGAAGCTAGAAGCTGATATTATTTATAGTCTCTTTTTAGAGTTCTGTACCCCAAAGGGGTAAACCTTATTCCTTAAAATCTACCCGTCCGTTATCAGACTGTATCTCATGAACTACGATAGACAGTTAAAATTTTAGTAGATGACGTATTTATGTCGCCCTGATAGCAACAAATTCTAATAAGAGAATTTAACAAATATTTAAAGGGACTCCATACAACAAACGCAAAACGCAAAAACAAGCAATAGCTTGTTTTTGCTCGATATTGATAACGACAACAGGTAGATATTTCAAAATATTTACTAATATTAAGTTATATATTCACTATACAAATAACAGTTATATTAGAATAGAATAAATATTTAAATAGGGTTTTCCATAAAACAAATATATTTCTTTTGCCGTTTTTAAATATATTATAGTAGTGGGGAACCCTTCGTGCTCAAATTCGACTTTTTACTACTTTAATTTTTTAATTTATTTGTAGTTTTTTGTCAAATAGTGGAGCGTTATATTTTGCTATCTATCTCATAGTATCTAAAAGAAGAGTAATCACCTTTGTCTACTGAAAAAAATATTAAAAACTATGTTGTTAGAATTTAAAAAACTAAATCAGCATCAGTTAAGTAGGAAGTTTAAAGACACTCCGTTCTCAATTTTCCGCCGAATTCTGGAGGCGTTGCGTGTTGAGCGGCGGAACTCAGCGCCGCGCTTTGCCTCGACTTCAGAACGAAAAAATATAAATTTAAATAAAAAATATTGCCTTATTCATAAATTAAAAACAACATATGTATATATGCATGTATGTTTGTATGATCTTAGGCGTAATTTCGTAACATCAGGGCAATACCCCCATCTCTCGGTCAAGGATATACGATAGTTAGTGCGTAAATAAAAATAGACACTAAATGCATCGAATAGTTCGATTCTTATTCTAAAGCTAATTTGTGAAGATGGATATTTTTGAAAATATATATTTTTTAAAGTATATTTTTGAAGATGTATATTTTTTTATTACAGCTTCACGCCTATTCCCGCAGACTAAACAAGAAAAACTTGGTGTTAAGACACTTGGTTTACGCTGTCCATTGCTCTCCATTGTTGTCATTGTTTTTATTAACGGAATTCAACGCCGCACTATGTCAAGCAGAGTAGGGAAATAAAAAGAATCGAACTCAGAACTGTCCGTTCAAAATCATATGAGAGTCAGCTTAGTCAAAGTCAAAGTCAAATAATCTTCTTCAGAATTCTTCGATCCCGTGAAAAAAGTTATGCTTTTTTTTTCTCCACTTACTACCTACTTATTATAAGTAATCACTATTCTTAGCGTCACACTATATCCCATAAGACGCTTCCGTTCTCCTCTTTTCTCAGAGTTCTCTTCTCTTCTTCACTTTTCGCTGAGTTCAACGCTGCGCCTTGCCTTACCAGAGCGAGGATACGCCGAACCTATAAACGCCGGAAAACACTTTTCTTTGATTTAGATGAGAATTGAGATCTAGAAAATAAACAGATTATAATTGAAACGCAAATATCAATACTTATGAAACATTACGCAGGAGTTGGTTCAGGCGTATATTGTAAATATACCTAAATCAAAGTAAAGTGCTTTCGGAGTACTATATTTTGGTGCTTTAGTTAGTCTTATTTATATAGGTTATTGCTTATAGTTGAAATCATTGGGATTGTAAACGCGGTGGGTTGTGGGTTCGATTCTCAATTGGGAAGGGATCATATAATATTTTCATTTTACGCTCGGCGTTGAGATCCGCCATCAACACGTAATGGCGCTCAATTTGGTGGAAAGTGGACAACAGTAGTGTCTTAATGGAAACAGAGAGTCTTGACATTAGATTCCCAAGTTTCCTATGCTTACCCTGCTATGTGTGGGTGTGTGAAGCTAAAAAAAAGGATAACTTGTTTTTTTTAAATTCAGTTAAAAAGCTATCGTTCATTAAGATAAGTTTAAAAGAGTAGGTAAGTGTAAGTTTCAAAATGTGTAAAATTCAAAATTGAACTTGTGCTCTTTGGACAGTTTCCAAAGAAGTGAATTTTTTATAAGTTATCCAAAATATTTTTCTAAAAAATATTTTTCTTTGGCCCAGTTTAAAATAACACCTTCAAACAATGTTATAAAAAATACAATAAAATTTCCATAAAACCCCCAGGAACGAGGAACCTTTAAAAAAATCTCTATATATAATAAGACAGTAAAAATATTTTGTCTGTACATTTAGTAATTTTGACTGAAATGGATAGAGGGACACTTAAAAAGACTAATAGAAAGCAAAAAGATTTTTTTTGAATTTCTTGTCTGTCTGTCTGTCTGTCTGTCTGTCTGTCTGTCTGTCGACATATTGTTGTCCGCATTTTTCTCTGAAACTACTGAACCGATTTACTTGAAAATTTCACCAATTGCT
>JAATLQ010034383.1:7289-22471 GCA_013421005.1 Heliconius erato x Heliconius himera
TCCCACTACACATACAGTCACTGGTGTGGCTGGTGGCGATGTAAATATTCGGAACGACGATACTGGAAAAGAATATCGTCGAAATATAGTTCATTTGAAAAAAGTAAATGATTCATGGACTGTAATTGATAAAAATGTTAGTAATGATAATTTGGAACTTGATAACAAATTAAATTAAATTTTTTTAATGTTAAATTTGCATTGATTAACTATATAATTGTATATTAACTATATAACATATTATTTTGTATTTTAAATTTAAATTTAAATTAGTAAATCAAAGTAAGATTATAATTGAATTGTAAACTGAAAAAAAAATAAAGGAGAGATGTAGTGTATGCGAACCCCGACTACGTCATTCGCTCACTGATCGTGACGCGTGCCGGCGTGCTCGGTGTTCTGTCTATATTACTATCTCATAATTATAATAGTAAAAGTGTGTTTTATTGATACGAGGCAACATTAAACATTACAGACACCAGAGCGAAGAAAATGGAAATATAAATTTAAGTATGTATTTCATCTCCTCGAGTGGGGATCGAACCCACAACCAGTCGGTTTTGCAGTCACACCTCGTGCCACTGCGCCACGACCGGCCAAAAATGTATAATACAAAGTATACGCGATTAATCCGATTAAAATAGTTTCATTTAAATTGCTTCTTCTATTTTGTTATATTGTGACATTTATATAAAAATCTTTACAAGTCGAAAATTAATTATGTAAGAGGAATACTTTGCATATATCGAATACGGGGAAATTCCCACAACAAAGAAGTAAAAAGCAGTGTTAATAAGAGAAGAGGATTAGATCGATTGAAATTTCTTCTAAAATTATATGTGTTACAAAGTGTTATATTATCTATCTGTAACTTTAGTTGACAGCACGTCCTAATTAATAGAAGATATTTTTTTTTAATGCATCGCAGCGTTATTTTGTCTTGAAAAATAGTATTATAATCTTAGATCAACGATTGTGTATAGCATGGAGTGCTGTAAGTTATAAGAACTGAACTTAACTGAAGTTAGAAGAATAAATCCATTGAGAAAAAGTAGTAGCATATTTTAATAAAAATATATATGTTTGTGTAGTCAAATGTACAAGGATATTCATAATATGTATTCCTATTCGGCATAAATCGGGAACAGCAGCTAATCTAATAAATTTTTAAATAAAGCATTTTAACTTCCATCAAGTATGTATATGTGTTTCATCTTTAGAAATAAGTGCAAAAGTGGAAGCTGTACGCTTTGTACAAATTGCTGAGTAAAACTCGTAAAGTCCTTACTCTCTGTTGTAGTGATAAAGGAGTCCGTAAATGGTTCAAAATGCACCTCGGTACGATTGCACTGTTATTACCGAACTAAATAAAGTAAAATTATCTTAATTGTACTATATGAGCTAGTCGTCACCTATAATATAGTCTAAGACGAAATAGTTTACCACTTGGTTACTTTTACTTCCTTAAATCGGAAACATTTACGTGTCGTGTCGTGGTCTGGCGTTATTTCTAAACAGTACTTACCGAACCATTGCAGCAATCAAACAGCCATAATATTTTCTTCCGATTCGAATGGTGATTTTGATGAAAACCTTAAATTTCTCTTAGCAATGAAAGTTTAAATAAATCAGCTTCACGCTGTATCCCGCACACAGCAGGGTAGGCAGAGGAAACCTAGTGTTAAGACACTCCATTCCCCATTTTCTGAATTGACTGAATTTTGGAGGCATTGCGTGTTGAGTGGCAGAACTCAACGCCGCAGTTTTAGACTTATTGATTTTTAAATGGATAGGTATGGGTATAGACACTTGGCAGAACTTAATTAATTTAAATTGAGAACGTCATTAGAGCCCCCTCCCACCTGCAGGATTGCGTCGACATAATTACAGTGCCCACCAGTATACTGTGAGTGCCGTGAGCCATTACACCTCAAAGAGAACATTATTCTTGGCTTCACCTTCACAGCACAACTTTTACTTAAGCCACATTAGACTCTCATCTTCTCTGTGATTGTAGTTTACGAGGGCTGAATTAATTTATAAATATTATATTTTTTTTACTACTCTATTTAGTAATGTAGCTAAATTCAACGAGCAATAAATTTAGAGGCCAGCCGTAGCGTAGCGGCATGAAGTGTGACTGTAAAACCGACTGGTTGTGGGTTCGATTCCCACTCGAGGGGATGAAATATTTACTTAAATTTATATTTCCATTACTTCGCTCTGGTGTCGAGGACAAGCGCAGTGTTGAGTTCTGCCACTCAACACGCAATGTCTCAGGAATTCGGCAGAAAGTGGGGAACGGTGTGTCTTAACACTAGGTTCCCTCTGCCTACCGTGCTGTGTGCGGGATATAGTGGCGGAACTCAACGCCACGCTTTGCCTCGACATCAGAGCGAAGAAATGAAAATCCATACCTATATTATAAATTCGAAAGTAACTCTGTCTGTCTGTCTGTCTGTCTGTCTGTCTGTCTGTCTGTCTGTCTGTCTGTCTGTCTGTCTGTCTGTTACGCAATCAGGGTCAAATCGCTAATTCAATTGTGGTAAAATACTCATAAAGAGATACTTGAGGGTCTTCGGATGAACATAGGTAACTTTTTTTTCTCATATTTGTAATATTGTCGATATATACTAATATATTAAAATACTTTTTAGTTTGACAGGCAATTTATTCCGCCATGTTAATAACAACCGACCGTTGCTAAGCAACGGTTTGCAAAGTTTGTTTGTTATAAGAAAACGGCACCCAAAATGAGCTTAACGCATACATGGCGGGCGCCGACTCAACCTTATGAGATACATAAAAGGAATGTTTTACAAAAACATTGTTCTTTAATGTTTAAAAAAATTCGGTATACAAATATACCATGTTTATCTCTGAAGGTTAAGCAAAAGTAATCATTTTAATTAATTTACTTTATATTTATCGGGTTTTTGTTGTATGTATTTTCTATAATTCGATATTGATCCTTATGAAAATGAATATAATAGTCACTTTTAACATTCCATTTGGATTGAAATTATAGTTTACTGTATAACATTCTAATAAATAATTAAGGAGATATCACTGATTCGATATGACCTAGCCTACGAGCGGCATAGTATGACCGACGCGAACGGGCAGATGACTTTGACAGTTTTGTAAATTTTCATACATTTTCGAACTACTGTTAATTTTTATGTAATTATAATTAATTTATACTTTTCTTTGGTTCTTCGCTTATTCGAGTAGTAGTTTAGTTAGATTTTCATAAATTTCTTGGTGTGGTGTAAGTTGCGGCCCTGTGCGGCATCGGCATAATATTATTTAAGGAAAGAATTGTTGGTTATTTCATCTTGGATGTTTATCTATTGCGTTGTTATACACTTAATAAAATATGGTTTTAGTTTTTTGGGATTTTATTTGATATTGCTCGCAAAACTTATCATATTTAATGTAGAAAGGATTTTAGTTAGGTATTTCATATATTATCTATGTACGCGCGCAAGGAAAACGTGTAAACAGATTTTTCCCGGGTAAATCAGTAAAATCGATCACTGAAAGTCCAATAAAAATCACTTCAGTTATTCTGGACATTAGCTCGGGGAAATAGAAAGACAGACAGAGACAAAATATATAATATTTTTTATTGTATTTAAGTATTATGTAAATAACCACATGCACTTGCAAAAACATAGCACAACACATTTAATTTTAATTCCTTTAAATATTTATTTAACTTTGATGATATTAATAATGTAGCTGGTTTTGTTTAATTTTTTTTATAAATATTTTAATATGATTACGTTTACTTATAATTTTTTTAATTCAAATTAGATATTTTCAAAAACAATTTCATAAATATATCTAATAAGCATTCGTATAGTTTAAGCGGGCGAAGCCGCGTCCGGGTCCGCTAGTATAAATATAAATAAATATTTTATTCCCTGGAGTAGGGATCGAACCCACAACAAGTCGATTTTACAGTCACACTTTGTGCCCCTGCGCCACGACCGGCCTCAAGTTCTTTTATAATATATTTCAATAGTATTTTTATAGAACCAATCGAGAAAATGATTATTACATTTCAATGACTTAAATTTTCTCACGTTGGTCCACTGCTCTAACAAAATCAGTGTCTTAGGTTTAGTAACGTAACAAATAATTGGTTTGTTGCAAATATGAATCGCACTAGACTTTTATTTGCATTAATTTAAGCTTTTAATTAAAATTTTTGATTAACGTGACTATTATAATACTTTTTTTAATACAAAGTTCTATAAAATATTCTTATATTTGTCCATAAATATTGAGATCAACTGTATACAACAAAAGTAGGCATTTCAGAGGATTTCGTGAAGTTTGTATAATAAATCAGGTGACGTCAGATGAAACTATTAAAGAGAGTGCTCTAGTCTTATACTTGTAATAATGAATTATTTATTGGTCGCTTGAAGTACGGACGGATGTGGCATAAGTTTGTCGAACGCCGGAAGGGGTGAGACGATATATGCGAGCATCCGTAAGAGAGTATAGCAGTGAACCGTAAATGACCGGGTTATTCTTTATTGTTTCGTACGGTATGATCTATTCCCGGAATAACAATCTTTCCGCTGTTTGTACGTCTATATACAATTTTATTGGATATTTTGTTAATTTTATTACAAAAATATTTTATTCTCAAGTACACATATATCAAGTGTATATTTTATATTGTAGATTTAGGTCAAGGTTGTTTTTTTCTAAAAAAAAAATATTTATTAAGGCCAGTCGTAGCGCAGGGACCCGAGCAGCCGCACGACTGTAAACGCGACAGGTAGGTAGGTTCGATTTCCATTCGAGGAAATGAAATACTTAATATTTAATTTTCTTTGTTTAGGTAACTAGAAACATTTAGAAGCTGATTATAATATCAGACACATGCAAAATGTAAAGTGTTTCTGTTACACTAGCCAAAAAAACTGAAAGCATGTGCTTACATAACCCACATTTAAAAATATTTTTTTCTTTATTTATTATGAAAAAAAAAAAACAAATCTAATCCGCCAGATATAATTTAATATAGTCTTAACTTACTAAAGTAGTAATAAGCTCCTAAAGTAGTAGTAAACTCAGGTATAAATTATACGCAAGCAATAGTCCATGTGTTTCTATTCACGCTGTGAGGACCGCGCGTAGAGCTGGTGATTGTTCATAACGAAAGGCGTCACGCAGAGCGCAGACGACGCATCATGCAACATGAGGCTGAGGCCTCACCCTCGCTATATGTCCTATTATTTTTGCAGAACCATGTTGTGAGTCGACATCACAACGTAGAGGAAGTTTCCTGTGACGTCCTTTCTCTTTTGACACTAAATACTCTTTACATTGTACTTATTTACATGTAAATGGATGCAGATTACTATATTTTGCTTTATTGACAGCACTTAAAATATCTGTTTCTGTCTTAGACAAAATAAAATGCAACTTTCTGTTAGGTAACAGGTTCATATTTTTTATCAGTTATGCCAACTGACAAAGGCGTCATCTTCGTGAAAAATGTATTAGCTTTTAAATTTTATCATATTTTAATGCAAATTTTATAATTTACGTAACACCGTCACCTGAGATGCGACATTAAAATTTATTTATTTTCATAATATAGTAAATTATGTATATGAATGAGTAAATGTGTAACGAAAATATATTTTTATACAAAAAAGTTAAGAAAGATTTAAATATAAAAAAAAAACAAAAGATAAAACATTAAACATGCCTTAAAATGTACTTAAAAATATAAATATTAAAAAGTAGGTTGGGTAGGGTAGGGTATTTACTTAAATTTATATTTCCATTTCTTCGCTCTAGTGTTGAGGCAAAGCGCATTAGATATTAAATACAATAGCAAATATACTTAGAGATACATTTTAAAGGTTTCATATTTTTTATGAAAAAAAGGAACCCTTATAAGATCACTCTGTTGTCCGTCTGTCTGTCTGTCTGTCAAGACTATATACTCAGATGTATGGCCCCATGACTTCCTGATAAAATGCATATTTCGATATTTCCTTAGAATAACGATATGGCCGTTTATATGGCGAAAAAGGCGTATTTCGAAACTATAAAGGTAATCAAAATTCATAGGGTACTTTCGGTTAACCTAGAATTATAAAATTTAACAGCTAGCATCTAATCCGATAGTTCAAGTCAACCTCGAGACATCTAATTTTTGTACGGAACCCTCGGTGGGCGAGACCGACTCGCGCTTGTCCGGTTTTTATATCGATTCCATATAAAAATGTGATACACACTTAAAATTAGACAATTATACCCTTTAGAATATTCCATTCTACAATTCATTAAAATTAAATGCATTTTACGTTATGCTTAGTTAGGATTATGCATACAATATTACCTATATGTGTGTGAACTTAATTCGAAAACGTAGCAAATATGAACTAATTATAACAAAGTACACGCGCTCTTACACTCGCTAGAATATTTAGTCCATTGTATAGCAATGTGTAACAGCTGTTACTTGTAGGGCTGTCATTTTTTCTACTAATAAATGTATTCAAACCTTCTTTTTAATATTTATCACTAAAAGTCAAGTAGTTTATACTAGTCAAGTTTATACTATATTAAGTATGGCAACTAAATGACTTTTCATTGTCTAAGCGTGATGGTTGTGTTTTCGATTCCGAATCGTGAGAATGAATTATTTATATTTTCAATTTCTGGGTCTAGTAACAAGACAAATCGCGGCGTTGAGTTCCAATCCACTCAACACGAAATGTCTTAAAAATTCTACGAAAAGTGTGAAATTGAGTCCTAATACTCTAGGTTCCCTTTGTCTACACTGCCATATGAAGGAAACAGCATCAAGCTAAAAAGTATCAGTAAAATTTTTAATGTAAATAATAAAATAATATATTTTTTTATATATAATGAATAACGTATTCACAACCCTAACTGCAGACTTAGAAAAGCAAACTGTGCTTTAGATAATTTATGCTTCCATATTATCAATGTTCCAAATGTGGATATTTGGCGTTGAGCTTCTATTAAAAATATCAAAAATCTATGTATTTGCTTTGAAGATTAAATCGTTCTTTATCTCTGTGTTGAATTAATTACGATTTAAATTTAACTGTTATGATTTATGAAGGTAATCTCCACTAACAATTCAATTTTGGTTATTTTATTGTATAAAATATTGTATAATTGGTGAAGTTTTTAAGTAAATCGGTTCAGTACTTTCAGAGAAAAATGTGGACATAAATATTGGCAGACAGACAAACAGACAGACAAGAAATTCAATAAAAAAAATATTTTTGCTTTCTATTATTCTTTTTAAGTGTCCCTCTATCCATTTTAGTCAAAATTACTAAATGTACAGACAAAATATTTTTACTGTCTCATTATATATAGAGATAATAATTCAAATACGGGGATCAAACCCAAAACTATCGCGTTACAGGCACACCTTGTTATATCTATACTTCAAATTCTAATTATTTATAGTTTTTATTCTTTCGATAATTCATTTAGATTTTTTAAATTAAAGCATACACAACTGTATTATTATTGATTTTATTGACTCTTTAATTTTCTTCGTTTCTTATTTTTCGCCGGGAGTTAGTTTAGGAGTGTTGAGTGGCGGAACTCTATGCCTTATTATGAATATTAAGTAAATATATACACTTATTTATTCTGAATCTATGTAAACGAGAGCTCGTGCATATCGGCAGCTCGTGCTCAACGGTCGATTTACAATGATTTTGAAAAGGTAATCCTAATCCCAATTTTTACAAATATTAGTTTGTCTCTGGTCTTTTTAAAACACTAGCCCACTAAACAAGGTCCTTTACTGAACTGTGGGATAAAGATGTACGACGTGATCCCTCAGGATAAGATGATTCTTTGCTACTGTAGCAGAACTATGCACTTTCAAGTTATTGGCTTAATTTGCTAAATAAATTTAAATATTGTTAACTCGCATGTACTTTGCTAGATTATTACTGTAGTTTGCCTCCTACATCCTATATGTTTTACATTTTTCAAATGATGTTACAGTTACTTCAATATAATCAGCACCACCATAGATTTTTAGCTCCACCATTTAACCAACGACTACATCAAGACTACGTCATGTACATTGACGTTAAGCACTTAAACTATTCTAAAAGGCAAACTATATATTTTTTTAATATTTCTATAAAAAAAATCATAGACTGATCTCATTTTTTTGTAAAATCATTTTATAAATCCAGAAAAATACACAAATAATGGTAAAAATAATTTAAAAAAATGTCAAATGCGTGTTGCCGATAAGCTGTAGTATCTACAACAAGCCGCTCAAGCATACTCCAAAACCATTCGCATCACATTTAAATGGAAAATTTAGAATTATTTTATTAATAAAATACTTTTATTTATTTTTTAAAAAATTACGTTAGTTATCTCATTTAAAAATATTTTTTTTGGTTATAAAGAGTCATGGGAGTGCTCTGAATCCACAATGAGGCGGACAATGTATCTTCCGGATATTACCTGTCAAGTGCCGAGCGTCTACCAACAGGCCGCTGTGGACACAGCAAGAGCTTGGATAGCTGTTACTTCGACGTACATAAATTATTTACATAATAGTTGTATAACGTAAAACGTTTTTTATAAATTGTATATTAAGCAGAATCCAATTTGCAGAGAGCTCTTTTAATTATTAATAAAAAAAAAACGACTTTAAACAACGAACTAAAAAGTAAAAAATAATTTTACATAAAGTAAAATTTACTTTGATTTTGTTAAACAAAAAAAAGATTTTAATAATTTTAGAGTCGCTGCCAAGTAAAACAAATAGACTTCGTAATTCGATATTGTAGTAAGGTTGTTGTAGCATTAGAGGTTCTTATATAATGTATAATTATTTTTAATGGTTTTTTATAAGGTAAGCGTTGAAATAAACAAAATATATTAAAGCGCGGCGTTGAGTTCCGCCATTCAATGCCTCCAAAACTCGGCGGAAAGTGTCTTAACACTAGATTTCCTCTGCCTACCCAGCCTGAAGGATTTTATTATATTTTGTACGACAGTTCTATACCTGACAAAATAACAGGGAGTAAATTTTAAAATAAATGGCACTATAAACTTTAAAAAAACTCTCTCATGCTCGTTAGTTAGTTATTTCTCCTGCAGTTGATGAACCTATTTCATTTTAAAGTATTTTAAATATGAGTATACTATATAACTTTCAAAATTAGCTGCGGTTGATTCGTATACTAACTTTGCCCTATCTCAATTCAATTGAAAAGCTGTTTGCTTACAGTGATTCAGTTAGATTAGCTCAATTTCAGAAGAATCATCGAATGAACATGTGATCACGTCAATATCATCATATTATATGATAATTTTTAGATTTGATACAATTTTTACTATTTAAATAATATAAAGTTAATTGCAACAGCCATCTATAGCGAATCCAAAAATTTTATTTCCTAGTATCCAACCTCTTTGGTGGTGTTGCATGCATCCAACATTAAACTTATTCTACGTCATGATGTTTGTATTACTCCCTTAACTTTTTACATAATTAGGAGCTTATTAGTTTTTAGAAAATTTTGAATAGGAAGCGTAAATTTCAGGACAGAGAGAGAGAGAGAGAGAGAGAGAGAGAGAGAGAGAGAGAGAGAGAGAGAGAGAGCTGACAACCATTATTTTCCATATGGGTTTTTCTTTCAAATGATGTGGGACTTTTTTCAGTTCATGTGACACACTTGTTCCTCTGTGATAATATTTCCCAAGAAAGTTTATATCAAAAACAGATCTACAGTGTCTGAGAGTATAAAAAAAATAAATTTCAAATTCAACAGTTTATGCCACCTATTTATATGATCGCACAATTAACACATTTTTTACAAGAAATGTTTAGATGTTACATTACTATGACAGCATCTATAGCCCGGTCAAATAAGCTTCAAAAATAGGTTTACGGTTATATTCATTCGCACAAAGCTGAAAATTGGCATAAGGTTAGGGACACTATTACCAGCAATTTGTCAAAAATCCTCTTCGATCTGACGTGTGCAGAAAATTATATTCAAGGTTTAATTTACTTACATCGCTATGTCTCTGAAACAGTGATTTTTAGGGAAAAAAAATATAGATAGAGTTTTATACATAACTAGAGAGCGCGCGCGGTTTCGCCCGCTTATTTGGACACTTAGGGGTCTAAAAAAACCACGAAACACGTGTTCAATAAAATATTTTTAACAAACTAATTTTTTTATAAAAATCGGTGGTGATTTAAAGATTTTTCCATACAAACTTTCAACTCCTTATTTGTACCCTTAGGGGGTGAATTCTAAAAAAACCATGAAACACGTGTTCAATGAAATATTTTTAAGACTCTGAATTTCATATTTTATAAAAATCGGTGCCGATTTAAAAAGAAAACCATACAAACTTTCAACCCCTATTTCATCCCTTTAGGGTTAAAATTTTTCAAATTCCCTTCTTAGTGGATGTCCAGAATATGAAAATAAACATCTGCCTAAATTTCACGTTTCTACCATCAGCGGTTACGGCTGACGGCACAAGTCCTTTTATATATATAGATTGCATAATAAAAAAAAATTTTTGAGACCAGTCGTGGCGCAGGGGCACAAAGTGTGGCTGTAAAACCAACTGGTTGTCGGTTCAATCTTCACTCGAGGAGATGAAATATTTATTTAAAGGAGATGAAATATGTCTTAACAATAGTTTCCCTCGGCCTATCCTGCTGTATGCGGGATACAGCGTGAAGCTGATTGGATTTTTATTTAATTTTAATTTTAACTTTGCTGTGCTGAAAAATACAAAATACCGATTTTTCCAACAATCGACCTTTAATATTATTTTTTGCACACATCACATCGATAAGAATTTTTGACAAAGTGCTTGTAATAGCGTTCCCAGCATTCATGACAATTTTCAGCTTATATTGTTGTTATTACGTCGAAATGTTGTATTTTTTCGCTCCGGTTCTATACAACATAAAACCAATAGTGATTGGTGAATTTAAATGTATACATTCAAACGAATTAATAACGTACGGTCTACTTACAAAATGTGTGTAGAATAGAGACTAATATAAATAAATAACAGCAACGGCAAATTTATAGAATAACTCTGGAAAGTTAAATTTATTTATTTATTTTTTTATAGAAATATATTTTGATATTCTTTGCTATTACTGTTGTAAAGATGTCATATTAAATTAATAAACTAATTTTAGGCAACCTATATCTACAAATTTTTCGTCTACAATAGTATAAATCTGATCTTGACTTCTTACAAATGACAATATCCGTGTTAGTCCACCGATTACAAGTCACCTATTCATCATACTCTCATCGCGCTACACAGCACGTACTGCGATCATCAATTGTCCCTCCCTTACTCTCCTCGATCCGTCAACGCTATCGGAGAACGCTGCTCTGAGCTTTAAATGAACAGCAAAATTAATAACCGGCTCCATTACGTATCAATCGTAATCTCTTCTTTTTATATAATAAAAGAATAGAAAAGTCAATTCTGTACATGAAAGATATAAAAAAAAAAAAAAAATAGGTCGGTTTATATGTCGATTATAGAAGCTATAAAAACACTCAACAGAATTCTTGTCTGTCTGTGTGTCTGTTTGTTTGTTCGCCAATCACGCAAAAACTACCAGACAAAAATTGATGAATTTTCGTATGGTTATACCTTAGGGTCTGAAGGTACATTTTTTTGGAATTCATCCAGGTTTTTACTTTAGTTTCCTTGAAAAGAATTAAAAATCTAAAAGCACAAATTACTTAAAATGTCGATAGCAAGTGGATGGAATAAAATTAATTTTGGCATGGTAATAGTTCAAAGCCTAATGAAACTTATACTTTTCATCATGGAGTATAAAGAAATTTTAGTAGGAATAATTTAAAATCTGACATAATCAAATGACGTCGATTACTCGCAAGTGAAGATAAATTATATAATTTTAATTTCAATTGTTAAGGTGAATAAGTCATTTATCATCCGATTTTATTTAACCACATTTTAAAAGAAGAAAGTACAATCAATAGTTTTTTAATCTACCATAAATATAATTTTAAGTGACAACATTGGTGACATTAAAAAAATTATATAATCTGTCTATATTTGTCAGGACTAGTTCAAATGGCGATATATACAATAAAAACTAAATGTTGTTCATCCGTTGTAATAACTATTCATATTACTTAATACCTATTAAAATACTATAAATATTAAATATTCTCAAGTATGTATATAAATATAAAAGTTTACGATATAATATGTGATCAAAAAATCAAAGTAAATTAACATATTAAAATTGACTAATGTTGTAAAATTAAATAAAAGTTTATTAAATAAAAGTTAAATAAAAACAACTAAGCCTTTTTTGATATACTAATATTTACTGTAACATCATTTATATCATCAATAGAGACCCGCTTACGTCCTCACCCGCTTAAAAAATACAATTATTTTTTACTAAATTAAAAAATAAATCCGTTTAACTTTATTGAAACTAGTGTAAACAAACGCACAGACAATCAGGCATATCGTGTAATAGGACTAGAACCCGGTATTCTATTACATTGTTAAATGTTTCTAATAACAAATTTTGCATGTACAGACATCGATAAGTTACGATTTTATTATAACCAAAGATAAGTTGTTTTTTTTTTTCAAAACTATTGAATCTCCTTATGGGAACTACAAAAATGCAACTCTAAGGTTTTAAGAGAAATAGGAATGTCAGTCGGTTTGGCAAAAAATTTACAACTCAAGCCGAGGCGTATCTCGTATATTCCCTCGAATATCCCCCATATTCGAGGGAATATACGAGATATTGCAGAGGAACTGCAAAACAACAGAACGTGACCGGCCCGCAGCGCAGTTCAATTTTTTGTTACGACCGTCCACTTAGTTCTTTTCTCGTTCGTTCTCTTAGTAGCTTTCCTTTAAACCAAAGACATTGACATTTCTGTCTTCGTCCTATTATGAAGATGAGGGTACCATCAGTATGAACTCTAAAAAAACGCACATAATTGAGTTTTATGGCTCAATAAAAAGTGGTATAGATAGATTTATCAGATGTGTAGTCAGTAGATAGTCAGTGTATCTTTTACGGAATGATCTATATTGCATACATAAAGTTAATTATTGTGTCACTTGCGCTAAAGAAAATGATTTTATTTATGTTTTTATTACTTACTATGTTTCTACGTATCATAAGAATTCAACAATTATTTTTTTTTAATCTTATTTATTGTTGATTTTGCATGCCAGAAAGAGTAACAAGATAATCGTCTTAAGTTTTTTCTCTATTTTAATAAATAAATTCAATATGCAGCTGATTTTTTTTGAAACGAAACGTTAAAAAATAAGCCGTTTTTTTAACTACTTAATACAAAAACGGAAATAATATAATAACCGATGTTTCGACGGATGGTAAGCTTAAACTATTCACTAAAACACTTAAGCGAGCGAAGCCACGAGCGGGTCGCTAGCTATAAATAAGCGATTTATATAAAAAAATCTAAACCATTAAGATTATGATGAAATAATTTATAACATCTATAATTTGAGATAAATTGCAGCTATTCCAGTATACGAATACTTTGTATGTATAAAACTAAAAGAGATATATTTCAATCTAATCCAAAATACATATTTAGCGCTAGTGCAGTATTTCCATGGTGGTTTATTGTGGCTTCCATGAATGCAGGCAAGACAGGCAATCAGACAAAAGAACTTTTTACAGTTTCCCATATACCTAACTACTCGCAAACCTGGGTAACTCTCTGACAGCAATTGCTCTACGTACCCACATATTGTTACGTATAATATAAGTTCACTGCGGACGCCGAGATAAGACGCCTCGACAGCTTATATAGCGGTTATTCGCTAATTAATTCTCGTCCTTCACTCTAATATGGGCTACCTCAGCACTAATCTCTATTCACCGTATAACATCACTGGCGTACAGCCTGTCTTAAGCAGTAATAAGCGTTAATTCGCAATGAATCTAAGCCTATCATTCAAAGTTGCTTTATAGTAACATCATAATCAAATTAAGTAATGCAACTTGTCGTAAATATTAAAATGTTGAGTTTAAAACATAAAAATTTACATAATAGATGGTAATGATTAATGTTATGGAATTAATCTTGAATCGTTTAATCAAGAATTCTACGCCATTGAGGAGTAGGTCTGTTTCTAAGAAAATGTTTAAAAAAATAACCTTCTCTGGTATGATAGCTATACTCAATTTAGATTAGATTTAAAAAAGATCTTTAAGTAAAGAAGAACTTATTTGATATGGAATAAATAATAATAAAAATTAATTAATTAGCTTCACGCTGTATCCCGCACACAGCAGGGTAGGCAGAGGGAACCTAGTGTTAAGACACTCCGTTCCCCACTTTCTGCCGAATTCTGGAGGTATTGCGTGTTGAATGGCAGAACTCAACTTAAACAAAACGCCGCGCTTAACCTCGACACCAGAGCGAAGAAATGGAAATATAAATTTAAGTAAATATTTCATCTCCTCGAGTGGGGATTGAACCCACAACCGGTCGGTTTTGCAGTCACACCTCGTGCCGCTGCGCCACGACCGGCCTCTATAAATATATAGGGAATAAGTGTTAAGTTAATACAAAAATATGCTTTTAAAAATTATTAAAAAAATAGCTTCACGCTGTATGCCGCATATAACATGAAGAAAAACCGCCTTTGCCGTCTGCGTATTTTATATAGATATGAAATAAATAAACATTTTTCTACTAAATACGACAATTTTTGGGAGCAAATCAAATAAAACACGACTATTTATTAAGCGTATACACAACAGTACAGATATTCACACTAACATAATTTTCCTAAAAACATTTTAATACCATTAACTAAAAGAGCAGGCGAAGCAACTTGTTTATTACAAAAAAGTATAGATAATCTAAATTACATTTTGAAGTGTAACGTATGCTTTTTTATGAACCATGAAAACAATATCTAACTATATTATAGAAATCATCGGTCGCATACTTAAATCCTAAAACCATAATATGATTATTGGGGCTATTTAGATTGTCCTAATTTATTAAAAAGCTGCATAAGGCTGCTTCACTGTATAACGATACCATGCGGAATTATCACTTTCTTATAACCGTAATTTTTAATAA
>JAATLQ010034384.1:0-34095 GCA_013421005.1 Heliconius erato x Heliconius himera
TATATCGACAATATTACAAATATGAGAAAAAAAAGTAACCTATGTTCATCCGAAGACCCTCAAGTATTTCTGTATGAGTATTTTATTACAATTGAATTAGCGGTTTGGCCCTGATTGCGGCACAGACAGACAGACAGACAGACAGACAGAGTTACTTTCGAATTTATAATATAGGTATGGATTTTTAAAATTATTCTTGTATTGCAGGAAAAATTAAAACAGATATTAGCCCGAAAAAATATATGGAAATGTATAGTTATGGAGTGTACTTAATTGATACACTGCAGGTATGTTGAAGCATTCTAAAATTATACTTTTATTTACATCATATAAATCATATCTTTTATGATTTTGTGCATTTTTCTAATTCTAGCAGCACGGTTGAGAGTTCGATTCTCTCTTGCAAGTATTAATTATTAATTATTCAAGAAAATTAGGCTCAATACGGGTATTCCTTGTTTTGTTTTTTAACTGCTAACTATTGTTCGTCTACCAGGATAAAGAGTAGAGTTAAAAAAATAAGATTTTTGCATTTCTAAATTTTAATAAATATAAGTGTAAATGGAATTTTTATTGAACGGTAATAACAAAGAATTTTAGAACTATTTTTATTTTAAAACAGGGTCATTTAAACAATGTTGAGGATCTCCACACGGCTGAGCAATCTCTATCTAAGCTACTGAGAGATATTCAAGATCCACACTTAGATCCTAGTAATCACGACCTATTTACTGATACTAATGTTGAAAACCAGACAATATGTAATGAACAAGACGATTTAAACGGTAAGGAAAAATAAAAAAAAAATATTATATATTAAGATTTACTTTAATAAGATTAAATAAATGTAACATTAACGTGATGGTTGCTTGGCCCCTCATTCGGAGGAATAAATTATTTTAATTTCACAGCTCTGCTGAAATAAAGAACGGCGTTAAATTCAACCTTCCACATGCAATATATCGAATTCGATCGGAAATCCGTTTAATCTAGTCTTAACACTAGGTTCATTTAGACTACCCTGGTACCCTGCCTATGTCTTATCAATTATACTGTTTGCTTATATATACATATACCTCGCTTTGGGCCTTGACAAAATTAATCAAAATATCATCATTAATATGTATATTTTGCGCGGCAGGGTTACAAGCGTGTGTTTGTGAACGCGACGGGTTGTGGGTTCAATCCCCACTCGAAGAAATGAAATGTTTAATATTTTCATTTCTTCGCTCGGGAGTCGAGACAAAGCGCACTTTTGTTCCGTCACTCACCTCGCAATCCCTCCAGAATTCGGCGGAAAGTGGGGAGCGGAGTGTTGAAACACTAGGCTCTCTGCATACGCTGCTATATGCGAAGTTATAAATCGAAGCAAATAAACGTGAGCTATAAATTTTTTCGATAAACTAAAATAATTAGGGCCTTCACTGTCCCAGTGTGCCCGTGTCTATAAATATGGGATTAATTGTATTTATTTACTTCACTATTGTACTATAATTATCACTAAAATATTTTTTTTTATTTCAGAAACGTTTGAATCTATTGAATCTAATTGTAATAATACAAATTTGGATGCATCAGCTGATGTTAGCACCCCAAAAACGAAAAGCACCAATACATCTAATGTTTCTTCAAGTTATCGTCTTAGGTCCCATAGGAAAAGGTTATTACATGTATGTTATTGTTTTTAATTTATTTTTAGCATTTTTTCCGCTTAGCAGATACACGTTTCGTTTCTCACCGCTCAATTTTCAAGAAATTGTGTCATTGTCGCGTTATATCTTGTGAAATAATTTATAAATAGTCCAAATTTCCTCGAATGGGGTTGTACTTACAACCAACGAGTTTACAGCCAGACGCACTGCGCCATGATGGCCTCAGACTACCTTTTAATTTTTTTAACTTCACCCTTTCCGCTGAATTGTCAAGGCTTTGCGTGTTGAGTGTAGAAAATTATCGCCGCGCTTTGTCTGCGAACCAGAGCGAAGAATTAAAAATAATAAGTATTCCATTTCCCCGAGTGGGAATCGAAGCCACATCCGTCGCGTTTACAGTTACACGCTTGTGCCCCCGTTCACAATAGATGACAATGGATGTATGTCAATCTTCAAATAATTACAAATTTTTATATTTATTTACTTTGATAAGTGTTTTTAATTTTTATTGTAGGAACAAGAAAATATGAGTAACTCAGTTCCAGAGATTACGTTTATTCGCAATATCGACATTAAATCTACTTTCTTCACGAGCTTACATCTAAAGAATAATTGTGTGAACAACAGTAATGAAGTACAAGATAATATTGTAAAAGATGTAGAAAAAAATAATGAACTAGAAAATGTAAATGATGATGAAATGGTACACCATAGTGAAATGGCAAAAGATAGCGAAATGGTCAATATTAATGAAACGGTAAATGATAAAGAAATTGATAAAATAAGTAATATTGTAAAGGAAACTGAACTCGAAGAGAACAAAGCAAACTCAGAACCTAAAATTATAAGAAATTTCACTAAATGTATTGAATTTGAAGAGAAATTAAAGAATAAAGATCCTGAAACGGATTCGGTGCGAGATAATTGGTTTATTCAAAGCGAGTCAGATTATACCGGTAACGAAGAGCTTGATTATGAAGATGATGAATACTTCTATGATAATGATTACGATGATTATGGATATATTAATGAAGACAATGAAATTCAGTTTAACAATAATATAGAAAATAAAAATGAAAATTTCACACTACTCATGGAAAAGATTAAAGATGAAATCAAAATAACGTTTTTAGCTATTCACAGTTTTTGGTGAGACTAATTTTCACTTTATCTGGCTTACGACAGAGTGAACATTGTGGCAACACACTTCGGTCTCCGCTTTCTTGCAAGAGAGGAGAAATGAAAAAAAAATATTTTCGACGTATGTGAATTGAATCTGAAATTATATACATACAATATTTATATAATTTTGGATTTATATATTAATTATTCTTATTTTCGTTGTTGTACTAACAATACCAAACGCGCTGTTGAGTCCCGTCACTCTACAACAATGTATCGATTTTAAACGGAAAGCGGAAAACGGAATGTTTTGACACTTAAGTTTTCTCTGCCTATACTGCAATATCCTGCAATATAAAGCATGAAACTGAATATTTACCATTACTACTTTCAGTACAAAATCATACGAGTTGTTAAATTCTGAAGATAGTAAAGTGAGCAAATCAAAGATACAACTTGTTGGGAAACAAACTTTTACGCATTTGAATAGTTTGTGCGATGTTTTAAGTAGGTATGTTTGTTAGTTTTATAGTTAAAAGTAACTTTTATTTATTTATTGAAATTAACTTTTAGTTATTACACTTCTGCGTAATCACAACCAACGTTTTTTTACACGAGTCCGAATGGGAATCGAACCTAAAACCGTCGCATTTACAGTCAGTTACCCATTATTCTGATATGCCACGGTTGGTTTTAATTTTTTTTTTATATTTTTTTAGAATTTTAACAAGAGATACAAGCGACTGCATGCTTAGATTAAAGGAACTGTTACAAATTGACAGTCCAGAAGGACATAATATTATAGACGATGGTGTTATTGAAGAATATATGTGAGTTTTTATAAACTATTTATTTGATAACCACCTTGTATGTACAATATGTACACAACAACAACACAATTTAAAATCAACGTCAACGCTTTGTCTACTGTTCTCGAGAAATGAATATTTCATTTAAATTAAATCATTTTGCCGAGTAGAGATCGGACCCACAACTATCGCGTTTGCAGTCACATCCTGTCCCGCTGCGCCACGACGGCTATAACTTAGGTATGAGGGGAGGTCCAAAAGTTCGTGGAATAGAGAGGATAGGGGATTTTCATTTTTTCCCTAATTTAAAAAAAAACTTAAGGAGAAGGAAATTTTCCAACGACAATGGGGTGAAAGAGGCAATTTTGGCCCATTTTGAGGCGAAAGAAAAAAAAATATTTCGACGGCTTAGAAAAATTAATTCATAGATTTTTATTTAGTTTAGAACCCTTTCATTCCACGAACATTTGGACCTCCCCTCGTACCTGGAGAAGTGAATAAAAATTATGAGAAATTTATCTGGCAGGTATGCGCCTTATCAATTAACATCAAACTGAATAGACATAAGGCAAGGTCAAACATAAATAGTGTATTTTATAGGTTATTCAATTACTTGATCAATACTTAAAACCCTATATATTATATATTTTTATTATTTTGTTATTGGTAACCATGTCGCATAGCAACTGTTATCACTAACACGACGGATGGTTCATTTTTACAGTTAACGTAAATATTTTCATATTATTTATTTTATTGTATCAGCTTGCTATTATGTTTTCCTATTGTATTTTTGAGTATGATGATGGGGTATTCATATTCGTTCGGAAGAATAATTTATTTTTTTTAGACTTGTTTAACTCGTTGGGTTTCCGCAACTTTCAAGTATTATATCTAAATGGTCGGGGAAGGGAGTTTATATCTTTTGCACTCAATATGTATATTTATTTTTTATCTTCACGCATTATTCTGCATATAGCAGGGTAAGCAGAGGGAACCTAGTGTTGGACATTATGTTAAGTTGACTGTTGAGTATATTAACAGAGCGGAGAAAAAGTCTTACTTCATACTCCCGAATCACGATCTCACTGGACCACGATGACCTTCGACAATATGTCCACATATTCTGTGGATATTAAAACTAAAAAAAATATTTTTTCTTAAGTTAAAAATGCTATATAAATTTTTTTTTTAGGGTGTTCATCAAAAAGTTCGTGGAACAAGGGAGTCTGTTGAGGGATTCGATCAAGTTAGTAATAGAAGCGAGTGAAGAATAAATTTGCATGTATGGCATTGATGTAAAAAATAGACGTATGATGTAACTATTAGTTCGACATCAGTGCTATTTTACACGGAAAAAACATTTATTTTTCTAATGTGTAATGAAGAAACTCGAAAATGAAATATTTTTATGTATTGACATTTGTTTCGTTGTGAGTAAGAGATTGTTTTTTTTTTAACTTATTTTAAAATATAACTACGCATTGGGCGCAAAATGGCAGCCTCTTTATAATTGTGTGACTTACGTCGAATAATAAAATAAATAAGTTTTATATATATGCGTATTTATTAAAATAACTTGATCACCTTATAATCAACAAGATATTTACAAACAACATTAAACATTAAGTTAATAATATGGCATTCATGATATTATGCCGAATCACATACAAAATATATCTACTATAATATATTTTGTACGTGATTTCATTGGCTATGTAGCTAATATAGGTTTCGACACATTGAAGGAGATTCTTAATAATAATTTTCAATATACTTATTTAGAAAACCTATAAAAATTTGAACGTAGCGGGACTCGAACCCGCGCCTCCTGGAAACCGACTGGTCGGTTTCAAATTTTTATCCGTTTTCTAAATAAGTATTTTTCTTTCTTAAGTGTGGAATAACACTTTAAAAACTGTTAAAAAAAAATCAATATTTTATTTAAACATTTAGTAGTAGTAGCCTTTTTTTATTTAGTTAACTATTTTTAGTGCAAACGATTCAGTTGTGAAACATTCACTATTATTAATAATAACAATCGAAGTGGTAATGACTAGTTGAATTAACTATCTAAAGCCTCTCCCGTCCATCATCGCTTGCGCGCAGTACTTCGGGAACTGTATGACTGTTAATAAGAAGTCCGTCAGACCCTGAAATTTTATTAAAAAAAAATATTAACAAAATGTTTGAATTATTTTATTGAAGCCAGTCAGGGTCAGAAAGTGTGACTGTAAATCGACTGTTGTGGGTTCGATCCCCACTCGAAGAAATTAAATATAATATTTATTTATATTTATATTTTCATTTCTTCGTTCTGGTGTCGAGGCAAAGCGCGGAGTTGAGTTCTGCCACTCAAAACGCAATGCCAGAATTCGGCAGAAAGTGGGGAACGGAGTGTCTTAACACTAGGTTCCCTCTGCCTACCCTGCAGTGTGCGGGATACAGCGTGAAGGTGATTAATTTTATTATTACTTTACTAATAATGTCTAATTATTGCATCATTTGCTAGTATTATTATACGATAATTAATGTTATAGCAACATCTATCAGTAAATTATATGATCCATTAATTTACATAACTATGCATTTCATAATCTTTAGAAAGGCATGAATTTTTGTACTAAATACCCCAATATACATTAAGCAAATTGAATGTTTTAATTTTTTCGTTTTGGTGTGAATTCAAAGCGCGGCGTTGAGTTCCGCCACTCAATACGCAATGCCTCCAAAATTCGACGAAAAATGGGGAATGGAGTGTCCGACACTAGATTCTCTCTGCCTAATCTGCTATTTGCGGAATAAGACATAAAGCGAAAAAAAAGTTTTATACTAATCATATAATATACAGGGTGGAAGTGTCAGCGCTCCTTTTACGAGAACAGCATATAGGGTAAAATATTTTAAATTCATACCTAAAGAAATTAATCAAGATTTCCTCAACAGTTTAGACATAGGATTTTTTTTTCATTTCACGATGTTTATCCATACCTGTATTTCGCGTGACGCAGTTACGCATAGATACCAATAACGTAAACACATGCTACTACAAAAATACTACGAAAGGTTAAGCAACTTTGAATTTTGCCGCCAATACCTACGACTCGATTTCGGAATGAAGCGTATGCGGCGGTTTCTCTTTGATAGGTTTATGTGTGTGTGCGTCGTTCTTGACAAATAACAATTTATATTACAACAATAATTTTATTATTTATTTTTTTGAAAAAATCACTTTTTCATTTTTGGAAAAAAAAATGTAATTGTATTAGGCTTTTACAGAGTAGTTAAAACTGTGGTTCCATTTAAAGTGGTGCTGACACGTCCACGCTGTATATATCATAGGTTTCTTGAAAATGTCACATAGGTATTAGAATCATCAATCATACTTACTGATAAAGGTTCTATGCAAACAGTGAACGGGAGAAGTATAACGTAGAAGCCTGCTGAGATACCGGCGATCCAAAACGCCAAAAATATTAAGATAATAAGCCATATTATCGAGTAAATAATGTTTCCCATTTTCTGTAACAAAATATGTTTATGTAAATGTTTGTGAAAATCAAGACGGCCTCGATGGTAGGTAGTATAATCATTGATTAAATGTTCTATGATTTTGTTTAGCATGTTTTACCTAGCACAATGCAGGGAAGGCTAGTGGTCAAGTCACTAGGTTCCCATTAAGACATTTCCGTTTCCCACTTTTCGCCGAATTCTCGAAGCACTGCGTGTTCAGTGACAGAACTCAACGAACGAAGAAATGTAAATATTAAATATTTCATTCCCCTGAATAGGAATCGAACCCATAACTTCAAAATAAATTAAAGCTTTGTATTTTGATGTCTACTTTTACGTTAAAGACATTGTTACCAAACTTTAGTATATAAGTTATGAGAAATTTATCTGGCAGATATGCATGCACCTTATCAATAGATTAAGATATAAAGCAAGGTCGAACATAAATAGTGTATTTTTATCGGTTATTCCATTACTTTTAATAAATATATAAAAAATAGTTCGATTTGTAGCAATATTGTTCCACGTGCTCGTTGGTATTGTTAAGTAATATCAAAGCTAAGATGTTGCATCACCAAATGGTATCTTATTAATTTCTTTATAATGTCATATCATTCAATTGCAATTATATTTTCTTTTTCAAATTTTGACCATTATCAAAAGAGACATATGTCTAATAATAAAATGAACGCCATGACCCTCATATTAAATTACTCTTGCTAATTTACTTATTATTCTCTTTAATTCATTTGAACTTGTACTGTAAAGCATACATATTTAAGGCCCTTGGGGAATTAATTAATTATCGTGACATCATCTTTACCAATTAAGTAATCAATCCTGGTTTCATATTGAATACTCAATTGTGACTCGCTCAGGTACTATAATGCAGGTAGTATAATGTTTGAAGAATTATAAAATAATTAAATCATCTTCACGCTGTATCCCGCACACAGCAGAGTACGCAGAGGGAGACTAGTGTTAAATTCCCCACTTTCTGCCGAATTCTGGAGGCATTGCGTGTTGAGTGTCAGAACTCAACGCCGTGCTTAGCCTCGACACCAAAGCGAAGAAATGGAAATATAAATTTAAATAAATATTTCATCTTTTCGTGTGGGGATCGAACCCACAACCAATCGGTTTTACAGTCACACTTTGTGCCGCTGCGCCACGACTGACTGACACGACTTGAAAAATTATGATTTTACTATATTATGTATATGTAGTTGTTTTAGAATAGTAGTAAGCTCTTATACTTTTAGAATATACCTATTCCTTTGTTTTTAATATTATCAGTTTGGTTATTAGGTTAGCAATTATTTTTCTGCTTATCTTAACTATTGAACTCGATAATATTTTTATTTTTCATTTGTAATTGAAGGGTACTGGTTATTTAACGGTTGGTAGGAATATGATTATTATGTGAAGTATTTATAGAACATTGAAAAGTTTTTTTTTCTTTGAAATCTAAACTACCAAATTTCTATATTTTACGTGTTTATTACATATTGAAGCTAACATGTAACTATTTCGTATTGAGTTACAAATTAATAATCTATGTCGGTTAGAGTAATTGATTTTTATTTTATTAACACTGAACCATATTACTTTAGTAACGAAACGAATAAGAAAGAACTTCTAAAAAAATTGTTAAGACTTCAGCATATTTAATTTTAATTTGATCCGTTGAGCTATCGTATAAAGTATTCGATACACATCAATTGTGAAAGTTTCCCATTTACATCGATTTATGGTCGAAGAATGTTAGTAGTTCTCTTATATAGCTCTTACTCTTTTTAAAATTCAAAATTATAAACCGGTATCGCGCCTACTCGTCTTGTTTACAAGCGAAGCAGTGTGTGAATTGATGCGTAGGTAGGTACCTACCTACCTTGTAGAACGTGTTTATATGTAATCTTACGAAACATTCTACGTTTACGAGGAGAACATTGACTATTTTAATATCTTTTTATTATACAGTTTCATTGGTACATTGAAACTTTGACAACTATTTACTTACTAATAATAAAATATCGTGTTTGACGCGTTTTCAAAAAATAATTGGTTTTTACATTTTTTTTATCTCATAATTGTAACTATTAACTAGTGAGACTAAATAATAATGTAAGTCACGTAACGTTTGAGTATAATAAGGCGGAAAATTTTTGACATAGCTAAATTGCATACAATTTTAATCTTAAAAATATTTAAAATGTATTTTAATGGCGATACTACCCGTTATCTTTACTACTTTAAGGCGTACACAACACTAACCTTACATTTAAACAATTTGCCCTGATTAAAAATATCACTTTAGATGACATCACCTAGTATCTATTTGTTTTTAGAAAGTATATTAAAAAAAAGTATATTGACATTACATTTTGAATTTTTATAAAATTCTATTTTTAAAAATAGGCGCGTAACGCTTACTCACCGGTTTCCGTTAATAAACTTATGTCCGAATCACAACAATTTTGTATATTACACGATCGACGGTGTTTCGTTCGTCCGTTTTCGAGAATGACTGCACCTCGAATGCGCTGTTTCGTATAGTATGAGCAACAACTTCAGAGAAAACAAACAATCGAGAGTGACTAACAGGTACGTGTGTAACGTGTATAGTAGTAAGTACTGATAAGTGATTGTTAATGCATATTTGTAATTTTACATAGTTCGTTAATAAAATATAAAGGTATAGTAAAATACTATACATGTTTATATGATAAGACAGGATAGTATCGATAAAAACCCTAATTCCTCATGTATTCTAAATATAATAGATTTTTAATAATAAGTACTAATTAATTTATAATAAATATAAAATATAGTTTGTTCACAAAATATAAAAGTATAGTAAAATACTATACATGTTTATATGATAAGATAGGATAGTATCGATAAAAATCCTAATTCCTCATGTATTCAAAATTTCATAGATTATTAATAATAAGTACCTACTAATTAATTTAGGTACCCAAATTTAATATATAAGTAGAAATTTATTTGTTTATTAAATTACAGTACACAATTTAGATATGTATTTTTATTACAAGAGCAATTTCATACAGTAAAAGTGATATTTTGATTTTAAGATTACGTATAAAAAATATTAATTTTCAACGAACCTGCTCCTCTTAGATACAGTTCAAGTGCTTTGACAACTAAGGTACCTATATGCTGTTGTCAACAATGTTGTGAGGTGAAAATTTGATAGATAGGTATAAGGGATAGAATTATGTTTTACTTCACGCTATATCCCGCACATAGTATGGTAGGCAGAGAGAACCTGGGAGCCGAGCTTTCTCCACTTTGCGCAGTATTCCATTCGCTAGTTCCTTCGAGTGGGGATCGAATCCACAACCGTCGCGTTTCATGACACAAACTGTGTCCCCTCCCTGCGCTACGATGGCCTCATAAAATAAGAGGTAAATTTTGAAATACTTTAAACTTATCCGTTAAGTTAACATAACACTTTTTTAGTAATAAATGAAAGTGGATAATATGAGGATTTTTTAACTAGTTGATTTAAAAAATTTTAGATTTAAAATTTGGAGAAAACATTAATTGAAAACTACGACTTCAGACAACATTTGTAGGTTTCAATCTTGTAAGTAAGTATGTTATAAAAATAATCTACAACATTACAGCAGGCACTTGGTCATACATATATCAGAGAATACACAAACAACTTCAGTCGATGATAAGACCCGATTTTTTTTGTCCTAATTCGATATTTAAAAAATGTGTCTAATCTTTATGTGGCTAATATTTAGAAAACTATACGATATTAGATCATGCCATGTAGGTATAAAATGGTAGAAATGACCTCCTCAATCGACTATTACAGTTCAGTTTCATCATGTAAATTAAAATTTCGGATTCTGCCGAAAGTGACACGAAAGCCGAACGTTCGGTTTCGGTTGAAAACCTTCTTTCAGTTTGATAATACCTTTCAGGATATACGCTAACGACCAAGTTAACCAATAAAATGAAACGAAAGATGTGTAGGGGCTTATGATCTTAGGGCTTGTACATGAGTTAAGCGTGTAGAGTTATAGAGGTGGAATCGTCTGCGCTTCTTTTATGGAAGCAGCATATAGGGTAAAATATTTCAAACCCATGCCTAATGAATTTAATCAGTTTACCTCAACAGCTTAGACGTAGGATTTTTTTTCATTTCACGATATTTACACAGTATGACGCAGTTACGAATAGATACCAATAACGTAAACACCTACTGCTACAAAAATACTACTAAGCGTTGCCGATCTGCCGCTTTTCATTCTCAAAAAAACATACTAGAACAAGAAAAGGATATCTCCCGTTCTATTTTACGCAATTCAACATCACCGCCATTACCTACGACTGGATTTCGTGAATGAGGCGTGTGCAGCAGCAGTGTTTTATAGGTTTGTGTTTGTGTTAGGGGTCGCAATATCGGACCATTTAAGCAAACCCGGGATTTTCGATATCGACTTCAGAAAAATCCCGGGATCCCGGGTTTTTCGATATTTTCGATATTTTAGTTTTTTGTACCAAAATTAGTAATTTTTCAAGCCTCTTTTTATTTTTAGAGTTAAGTTATGAGGGTAAAAATTTTTTTAGGGAAGTAGTAAATTAAATTATATTTACAAAATAAAACAATTTTTAATTATAATAAACAGTTTAATAATAAATCACTTTAGTAATAATATTTATCAAATATACTATAAAAAAATATATATTAATTTGCTACAAAAAATATCTTATAGGTATATTATTTAACAATATATATTTTGCAGCGTTTTTGCAGCGATGGGCGAAATTTTACAAGGAGATGTATGAATGTGATGACGCCTCAGTCTCAAGTAGCAGCGAAACGCTGAGTCTTGACGTAGCTGATGGCGAAATCAGTGTATAAGAAGTTCAGAGTGCAATACTAAGTCTGAAATGTAGTAAGTCAGCGGGAGCAGATGGAGTTACTGCCGAGACGATCAATTATGGTGGGCCACGCGTCTTGGTCTTGTTCTGGTTTTTGTGCAATTTATGCTGGAAATCAAGAGAGGTCCCAGACGATTGGCGAGGTGCGGTCATCGTGCCTTTGTATAAAGGCAAAGGTTCACAGATAGACTGCGCAAGCCATAGGGCTATCAGTTGGATTAGCTTAGGTAGTAAAGTTTATGCTAAAGTTTTAGCGAGAAGAATGCAAGTGAGATCTGAAAGACTGTTGTGGGAGACCCAAGGAGGCTTTAGACCTGGAAGAAGGTGTATGGATCAGATCTTTTCGCTCTGCATGATCACGGAAAAGTTTTTGATTTGATGGAAGATGCGAGTTGGATGTGGAAAGGCGTATTGCTGCCGGTAACAAGGTTAACGGAGCCTTAGTTGCATTGATGAGACGGCGAAACGTCTGCCCAACTGTGCGTTTGGCCGTACACAATGCAGTTTTGGTACCGACTCTGTTATCACTCAGACTCAGCGAAACGTGGGTATTACAGAAGAAGAATAAAAGAAAGATGAATGTGATCTCTTCGTAGGATATGCGGAGTCAGCTTAGCTGATCGAATCCGCAATGAAGAGGTACACAGATTGGCAGCTACTAGCGAGGATGCCACGGTGAGAATGAAGAAGAACGTGCTCAGCTGGCTTGGGCACGTCGAACGAATGAGTGATGAAAGAATGGCAAAAGAGATTTGTGATGGAGAAGTAGGTAAGCGAGGTAGGAGGAGACCTCGATTGACCTTCGAAAACACAGTATCAAAGATACTGTCACGTAAAAAGCATGAGGACCCCCCGGAGGGCATGTATAAAGAAATTCATGACAGTGGACGAGGCGAAAGAGGTATGTAGAGACCGTAGCGTTTGGCGCTCCGTTCTCTCTCACTACCCCACTAGGGATAAAGCGTAAAGTTAGTTATTTAACATATATATTATATTCATAAATATTAACGAAAATCAATAATGACACCTGGAACATCGACAGGCAAGAATAGCGTGCAACAACGACGCGCAACGAGAAAATACGGTATTCGTGCGTTCGTTGGTCGGGCCGGTCAAACTCGGTTAATGTCGTAAAATTCCGAATTTTGAGGATAACTCATCGTTTACTTTTGCCGATGTATGTTATGTACCATTGTATATCTTAAAGAAGCCTGAATTTAATAGCAGGCATGTTTTAATTCGAATAACTAACTTTTAACTTTCTAAAATCCTAAAATATCGAAAATCCCGGTTTTTTGTAAAATTAAAACCGGGATTTTTCAGACCTATATTTGGTCCGATATCCCGGGATTCAAAAATCCCGGGATCCCGGATTGCGACCCCTAGTTTGTGTGCGTCATTCTTGACAAATGGCGCTTTATTTTACAACGATTATTTTATTAATATTTTGTTTGAAAAAATCACTTTTTCATATTTGGAAAAATCTCTTTTGTTTTAATTGTTTATTGTATCAGGTTTTTATAGAGTAGTTAAAACTGTGGTTTCATTTAAAGTGGTGATGACAAAAACACTCTGTATAATTGATTCGACACGAAACAATCTTGGCAACATTTTACATGAAAATACATTTGTTAAGGGATTTTATTTATTTTTGTAAGATAGCAAGATCAGTATGTTGAGATATGTAGGCGTGTGGAGGGTCAAGAATGAACCAAGTCCGGAATAAGCACCATTAGGGGAAGTATGAAAGCAGGACAAATTTTAATAAATAAAGATGTAGTAATCTAAATGCTTATAGCTTCTGTCTTGAACAATATCTACTGAAAATTAGTGGCGCATTAACTATTTTAACATTCACTTTATAATTATATAAATATACTTGTCATTTAATCTGAAAGTCTAAAATCACAGCAAGTTAACTGAATAATTTTAAAATTCCTATTTCTGTTTTTTCTCGGAAATTTCAAAAACTTATTGAATTAAGCTGAAAGGTAAAGTAGTAATATATTATACCATAATGTGTTCTTTTTTAATTAAAACTATCCCCACAATCCAGTAATTGTGATGGTTTAACCTAATGGTTTATCCTGATGATTTACTATACCGTACGATACGGTACGGTACCGATAGTAATAAAACTAAACTAGTCAGAGAGAACGGAGAGCCAAACGCTACGGTCTCTACATACCTCTTTCACCTCGTCCATTGTCATCAACCTCTTTATACATGCCCTCCGGGGGGTCCTCATGCTTTTTACGTGACCTTCCTCCAGTATCTTTGTTACTGTGTTTTCGAAGATCAACCGAGGTCTCCCCCTATCTCTCTTACCGCTAACTTTTCCATCATAAATCTTTTTTGCCATTCTTTCATCACTCATTCGTTCGACGTGCCCAAACCAGCTGAGCACGTTCTTCTTCATTCTCACCGTTACATCCTCGCTAGTACCTGCCATTCTGTGTACTTCTTCATTGCGGATTCGATCAGCTAAGCTGACTCCGCATATCCTACGAAGAGATCGCATCTCCACAGCATTCATCTTTCTTTCATTCTTCTTCTGTAATACCAACGTTTCGCTGCCGTACAACAGAGTCGGTACCAACACTGCATTGTGTACGGCTAAACGCGCAGCTGTGCTGACGTTTCGCCGTCTCATCAATGCAGCTAAGGCTCCGTTAACCTTGTTACCGGCAGCAATACGCCTTTCCACATCCATCTCGTATCTTCCATCTCTACTGAACATACTTCTCAAGTATATCACCTCATTCAATTGTTCTAATATCTTACTATTTACACTGATCTTGCATTCCGTCCTTTTTTCATCTCTTTCAAAAACCGATCGTAATGTTCTCTATAAAACGTAGTGTTTTCTACTATTATGCTTTGCAGAGTATAATGATCTTTGGCAATGTTATTGTTGTTTTTGTCTGATATCAATCAATCAATCAAATCAGCCTATTTCGGTCCACTGCTGGACGTAGGCCTCCCCCAGGGTGCGCCAGAGCTCCCGATCCTCCGCCTTCCGCACCCAGTCGAAGCCAGCAACCTTCTTCAGGTCGTCGGTCCATCGTGCTGGAGGGCGCCCTACGCTACGCTTTCCGATCCGCGGTCTCCACTCAAGGACTCGTCTGCTCCAACGGCCATCGGTCCTTCGACAGATGTGTCCAGCCCATTGCCATTTCAACGTGCTAATTCTGCGAGCGATGTCGGTAACTCCGGTTCTGATATGATCTGTGGTAATGACTATAAATATTTTATGTTTTTGACATTGACAATTGACATTGATATAAATATTATGTATTATAAATTTAAGTTTTAAATCAAAAAAGTAAATTCTTAGTATCTTAACAGGAAGTTTGGAAGGACGTTGTTCTATGCACAAAAATAAATTTTATTCTAGTGATATTTTATATAGATAAATCCAAAGTGGCTGGTTTTTTGAGCACGATTTCTAGGATGGCTGACTATTTTCATGAAATGGGATGGAGAGAATTGGAGAATGGTGAACAACCTAATCATCTTTTGCATATGGCTAGATTTCTAATGGATTGTGGAATATACGAAGAAAGCCTTTCAGGAGAATGGCCAAGGTATTTTACATTGAAATGTTAATATATATTTTTTATTCTTAACTCGTATGTATATGAGTAATAGTTACTTCGTATCATTTTCATAGATTACCACCACCTGCTGCCAAGGAAGCGGTGAAAAATCTTAAAGAAATAATAATTAAAGAAAGTGATCAAAATTGTCCAATATGCTTGAAAAAGTTTCAAGTTAATGAAAAAGCCAGAGAAATGCCCTGTCAACATCTCTTTCATGAAAAATGTATATTGACGTGGCTGAATCAGGTATTTATATGAGAACAAGATCATTGTTTTTTTTTGTTTATATGACAAGAAAAGGTATATGTTTGTTTGTTTTATTATTATATGTTTTGCCAAATATAATGTATGTCTATTGTGGCACAACAACAAGTAGGATAGTATATGTTTATGATTACAATGTGATAGTTATATACCTTTTTTGCAAACCATTCAACCAGCCTCAGACGTCAAATCTACATCGAAATTCTTATACATTTATGACAAATTATCACTGTAAAAATGTTTTTAAAATGTTAGCTAAACAAAGATATATTATTTAGCAATAGGGAATTTAATATAACTTTCACTTTCCAGACAAACTCATGCCCTTTCTGTCGTTTTGAGCTCTTAACAGATGATGAGAGATATGAAGCATTCAAGAAGGAAAAGAAAAGAGCTGAGCAGAGAAAAGAAGATATTGATACTCTTCATAATTCTATGTTTAGTTAAATTTCAAACATCATTATGAAATTTTCAAATTATATAAATAAATTCTGTCTAGTGGGGGTTGGTATTACTAATGTTTAAATTATGTAATGTTTATTCAATAAAAATACTAACTTACTTTTGACTATTATTAAGGGACCAATATTTATATTAACATTTTATACTTAATATATATTTTTCATCTTATGTTACATTTGTTTTTTTTACAATCTATATTCTTTCATTTATTTAAAATAAATGGCTGTGAACCATATTTTTTTCTCTTATAATGCAAGTTAATGATTTCCTAATATGCAAACATACAATATGTTTGCATATTAAGAAAGCATTACTTCTCTGTTAGCATAACAGACATCAAAATTTACATTATATTTTTTTTATTATTTTTCCATGAAAATGTCTTATTACACTTTTTTTATATATAGAATAAGGATTCAAATATTCATAAAAACCTGTAAAATTAACTTGCTGAAGTCAATGTAATATTGACCTTAATTAACTTTTTTTTATTTATTTAGTCTGTATTCATGACCATTTAGATTTTTGACTGCAAATGTCTTAAAATGCCATTTGAAAAAAAGCATTGAAAAATTTTAAGTTATAAATTGTAAAACTGCATAAGATGAACACCAAAAAAAAGTGAGAAGTTATTAATTTTAACAACCAAAAACTTGTTTCACACACTTTATATGCTTTATATGTATTCATATAAAAAAACGAATTAACATCATCTTGAAACATCGTGATATTGACCATCTTTATAAATAAGATGTAATGTCACGTAAAATCCAAAACTATCCAATTCTAATTAATTATAAATATTTCAGAATTTGTAAGTGTCCTCCAAAATTACAACAAATTTGTAGACATGCAAAAACTGTTGAGTGTAAAGATGTAGAAGAAATCATTGAGGCTCTGTCAGACCGAGCCGAAAGTAAGATTTAATGTTTATTATTATAATATTCATTGTTCGAATTAGAAACAAGAGTTTATGAAGATAAATGCCCTTTATTTTAGCTTCACGCGAAGGTCAAAAAATAAAACCACCCAAATTTAAAACAAAAGCATTTAAGCCTCGCCATTATAAGGATACGTGTGTGCCAATGGCCCCGTCAATGCATACAAGGTAATAATATAATAATATATTATTATATTATGGTTCTTTATATATAATAATAATATATGGTTCTTTATAACAATAAAACTTGTATTTTCAGGTTGAGATATATAGGACATTGCTCGGTAGAACCACAAAAAAGTGAAGATTTAAAATCGAGGTATTGAAAAAATATACTTGTTTTTATTATATTTTCATAGCACATTATAATTGTATATTAACAATGCCATTTTTTATGACGTAATAAGTGTTACGCTTAAGTTGTGATTCTTTAAAGAAACAAACAATATTAAATAACAAATAGTAAGTTGTGGCGCAGATGTACGAGCGTGCTATTATATACATACATGACCTGTCATGAGTGACCTGAATCTTGAGTTCAATTCCCGCTCGAGGAAATGAAAGACTTAATATTTTCATTTCCTGACTGTGGTAAGGGGGTTTGGCGTGGCGTTGAGTTCCGCCAATCAACACACAGTGACTCCAGAATTCGGCGGAAAGTGGAGAACGGAAGTGTCATAATGGGACGGAGTGTTTTGAAACCAGATTCCCCCTGTCTAACCGGCTATATTCGAAATAAAGCATAAAAAATAACAAATACTTAAATAAATATTTTACAAAATATTCTTTTAGACTGCAATTTGGATCGTCGTCTGAAGAAGAGACGGGTGGAATCTTAAAAACAAAGAGAAACCGTGCTTTTAAAAAAAAGAAAGTGCGATATTACGACTTATTACCCGGAGATATTTTGTTTCCGATACCTACACCTATTATAAAACATACCGCTTCTGATAAATCTATTTTTAATGTTAGTACTTATTTATTGTATTAATAAACAGATGTAAGATAAGCAACATGTCATCTTTGTATTTGAATTATCTGGTAATCAGCAAAAATACCTATGGGATATTTTACAATTGGCCCTAAGTGATACTTCAGATACCTACATATTTCAAATAACGAATTTAATGCATTAAGGCCATCTTTGAGGTCATTTAGGCGTAGTGGCGCAGGTTCTAACTAAACGCGAAAGTTGTGGGGTCTATCCACACTGCATCGGAGGCATGAATTATTTTCATTTCCAGTATCTAGAGACAAAACAAAACGTGACGCTCAACGCCACATAATACCCAATGTCTTGAAAATTCCGGTGCGTGGAGAACGGAGTGCCTCGCTAGCTATGTTATTTAAGTAAAGCTAAAAAACATCTTTAAAATGTATTAATCTGAGATTTTTACAGGTGCCAAGTCCCAAAACAAGCGGAGAAGTGATTCAGGCACAGAAGGCGGCCGTTAAGCCTGGAGATTACAAACCGCCATTACCGCCACAATCTGGATATGAGTAAATGAAAAACTAAATATCTAATATTATATAAATATAAAAAATTGAGCAATGTAATAAAGTCATTCATCTAAGACCGCATTTATGATGAAACTTTGATTTTTTCATTTAATTTTATACAAATACTTAAGTTGAATTCTTATTCTGTGTTTTTCTAATCACTATGTCATAATGGCCAAAATAATCTCAAGAAACATGACTTTAATAAAGATTAAAAATAAACTTTATTATTTATATTTACAGATTATTCAAACCGCATAGTGGAATAATCGTTAATAAAGAAAAATCTTTTGCCCCTGATGTTGTTTATATGCCAGGACCAAGAAAGATAGCTAGGTATTTAAAATTCCATACAATAAAATGATTGTTGGGTATTTTAATGTATTAATCATATTTTAATTAATAAATGCTTTTTTTTGACAGTGACAAACGGAAACCATGTCATAAAGGCGGGTAAGTTATTTTAAACTAAATATAAGTCGCATAACGGTGCTATGATGTCTGAGAAATCAGGCACAAGTCAAACTTACAACTCGTGTGAATATACTAAAAAAGTGTCTTCAATCAATATTCGTATGAAAAAATATTTAAAAATAAGAATAGACCACAAATTAGAATTAAAATTTTTGGTCTATCTGTCTGAAATGTGCATGTAATATATTTCTCAGATACTGGACTGATTTGAATGAAACTTTTCTTCTGTAGCTTTTAAGCCTGGGCAGAATGTAAGGGAAGATAGATGGTATCGTCCCTTAAATTCTTACATTCTGCATTTAACTTTATCTTTTTCCTTCTTTTTTGGGCTTTAAAATACTCAACTAAAGTAGTCAACGTGAACCTCCGAAATATCATAACACATTGTGTGACCTATACCCTGACATAGCTCTTTACATTTCATATTTGTAAACAACATTTTTCATATGTTTTTCAGAATATGCTACAGAAAAACATGTCATCGAAAGAAATGCCGGTAGTATATTATAGTTTGTTTAATCATATAGTTTGTTCTATATTGTTTTAATATTTCAACTAAATTTAGATATAGTTATATCTGATCGGTATATTGCGTATATATATGTATCTGGCTACGGGTAGAGGATAGGGGTCGCAAATTAGGGGACCGCAGTATCAATCCATTTTATACCATGTATGTCGAAAGATTTTTAGTGGTTCAGCAGATATTTAAAAATTGCGATTTTGTTGAAAAAAAAAAACGGATTTTTGAATTAAATTGGTAAATACGATTGGCGACTAACTGACGTCGCATTTCCCCTCGTGATTTTTTCCTCAATATAGCCCAATAATAGACCTTTTGTATCATGTAACAGTTTAAAACTAACGATCTATAAATCGTAATAACATCGAAACAAAAATTTAATTTTATCAAAAAATTTAACTAAATTAGTATACAAATCAAAATAACTAATTGGTAATAATTCTACATTACAGAAAATACGCAGCGTTACGAAAACGTCAGATGCAAAGAAAAACAAAAGGGTAAGGACATTCATTCTATATTTATTTCAATCTCATTTTGCAAATGAAATCTTATACATTTGATTTCAAATAAAAATATATTACGATGGTTGTGGCTTTGATTCCTCCAAATTATCATTTTCCCATTTAGCTCTCATAGATAAAGTATTAGTTGTGCCACTCCAGGGGTGTTTTATCAATAGGTTCTTCTGTGCTAGTATTTCAATATTATTCTTTTACAATTCATTAAAATAAATCGTTGTGTTGAGTTACCATAGACAATATCTAGAGTAGATAGTGATTGCGGAAGCTTCGAACTTCCTAATAAAAATTCTGTTAAAAAAAATCAAGATTACCCCACATAACATATAGTAAAGCGTTTATTAGCCAGATTCGTACAATACTCCATTATTCTACTTACTTAAAAATATTTTAACTTTTTTTTTCTTGTTGATTACGTAGCCGTGTTAAATTAGTTTAAAAATTTTATTTTGTACTGATAAAATATAACATTTTTAGATCACTTTCGGAGGTTCCCTACACCAGTTTGGGAGTAACCGATGGAAAACCAAGAGCTAGAGGAACACAGAAACATTTGAAGGATGACGATTCAGTTTGTGGTTTGGATGAAATACCTAAACCGGAATATGTAAGTTTTATTTATTTTTACTTTGCTGTTCACGGCTGTTCATCAAATCTTCTGTCCTTCTATTATCCATCTGTCCAACAAGTCAGTGGACCCATCGGCCAACAAATTAATAAATTCGTCAACCAATTATCCAACGCATGGATATACCAATCTACGCATGATTTTGCAGTTCTGCTTATTACATTCTAAAAATTGAATAATAAAATTATTTTAAATTTAACATACTATAACCATAAAGAAAGTTAAAAAATAAAAAAAGTATTTAGTAATCGAATTAAAATAGATGTGATTTATTAAATTATATAATTGTAGGTACAAATACCAGCGCATTTAATACGTGGTACCTTACAAACACATTCTTTGACTGTGTTGCCATGTACGAAAGACCGCAAAACGGAATTGCATTATGGCATACTAACAGGATCTTTTAATATGTATGATGGCAAATTTAGTAAGTTATTTCATATAAATATATTATAATTTTTATCGTTTCTTATGCTTTTTTTTATTTTTTTATATTGACATTACTTAGAACTAGAATTAGTTATATGACTAAAAATACAATGTTTTTATGGTTACATTTTTCGCGCGTATCTTGGTAGGTATATATGTAATATTTTTCATTACTTCATATCTCCAAAGTCGCTGAACACATTTACATAATTGAGGCATTATTAGATTTGTCTTAGTAGCCTAAGTGTTCGACATTGCTGTACGACGACATTCTGCTTAATGAATGTTTTTTTTTTCGAATATCTCAATATGGATATTAAAGGGCTCAATACAAGGAATTCAAAAATGTATATTATGATTATCATTTCCGTAATACTAATTAATAAAAAATAATACAATGAGAAAGTTTAAAAATGGATACGCGCAGATAGTAGCAATGATAGCTTAGCCTTGTGAAAGCGGGTTCAAATCCTCACGACAATAACTCCTTAAATTAAATAATTATATACAGAGGGAGGGAGAGATTTTAATAGTATGATTTTTACATTATAATTATTATATAATGCAATTTTTCAGGTGCTAGATCTAAAGGAAGACAAGCTTTGACAATGAGTGTGATGGCGTATTGCTTAGCTTTTCATTATCATCCTAAACAATGGACTATGAAATTAGTCGATAATTTGATAGATGCTGGAGATCAGTGGTCAGTTATAAATAAAATAAATGTATCTAAAAAACCGCCCATAGAGTTTATAATGACTGTAAACGGGAAATCAATGATTTAATATTTTCTTTTCTTCGTTCTTGTACAAAGCGCAGCGTTGAGTACCGCCACTCTACATGCAATTCCTTGAAACAGGCAACAATACCTTATCATCTCATAGCTTAGTGTAATAACATTAATTATTAGATTAAGTCGTTATTTATGTATTTTACACTATGGTTTTTTATATTTTCTTGAAAAAGTTTTTAACTCTAATTATATTGTAAAAAATACTTTTTTACTTTATTTTCTCTGGCTACAAAATATATAGTTTTTATATAGGAAGGTTTTCTCAGGTACATTCAATGCTTAGAAAAAGTTCACGACCACTCGACCGTACAGGGAATGTGCGAAGTGTTGCCATTTGGTAAAAAACAAACTTTATTATTAAATGGGAAAAGAATGCAGGTTTTATTAGGTGAGCCCGATGTTGTGGGTTATACAATGTCCTTAGATCCAACTGTGTACAATCTATGTCGAGGACTAAAAGCTTTTTTTAGAGATAATCGTGCTGGTGTTTTGCTCACTAGGTATGTATAAAATGGAGGTTTTCTTATTTTATCCTTAATTAAAAATAGTAAAAAAAAATATATTTCTTTTCTATAGAGTACTTAAAGTTGTTATATGGAAAGACAGGATATGTTATTACATATTCGATCCAGCTGGTAGAGATTCAAGGGCCTACTCCAATTTTTCCAACGGAACTGCTGCCCTAATTAACGTTAAGGATCTCGATTCCGTTGCTGAAGTAATTTTATCTAGAAGTGTATTAGAAGATCAAAAATACGTTTTAGCGTCATTAAAAGTTTTAAAGATGGTCGACGAAACGTGCGATGAGGATTTTGATTCTGACAAAGAATTAACGCAAGCGGAGAAAGCTATGATGGGCTATAGGATTTTGAATGAAAATTGTGCAATTGTAAATGCTAATATGCATTTGGGCGATCGATGTTTTGAAGACACAAAATATCGTCAGGCTATACCAATAGCTGTAGTTGCTATGACCTATGCGAAAATATCACCACCAAATACGTGGTTTTCCAAGACTTTAGACAAAATTTTACGTTTAGGCAACAAACTGTACGTGGATTGTCAGCATCCGAAAGTTATGATTGATATGACGATAGATAATATACCAAATGAAATTATAGTTGGTCCGTACGCGTGTGAGATTATAATCTATAGGGAGAGGGTGAAAGGCCAGCTGTTTACAACGAAAGAATGTCTTTTAAATATACGTACAGGACTTGAAGAATTCTTTAGTCATGAATATAATAGTGGCATCTTGGAATTTAATAACTATGTATTAGCGATTTGGAGGCAACGAGATATGTTTTATTTGTTTGATCCGTATCCTAGAACCAATGATGGTTTAAGGACGTTTGAGCCAGGCAAGGCTTGTTGCTTGATGCTTCTTAATTCGGATACTATGGCCGACGTCTTTACGAAAAATTGGGATTATTTACCTGTTACCACCCAGTTTTATATTCATGCATTTAAAGTTCTCAAACTTAAAAAGCGGGAACCTAAGGTAATTTTGTAAAATGTATCCAATTAGAGGCTAGTCGTGGCGAAGCGGCACGAGGTGTGACTGTAAAACCGACTGGTTGTGGGTTCGATCCCAACTCGAGGAGATGAAATATTTACTTAAATTTATATTTCCATTTCTTCGCTCTGGTGAAGTGGTTAAGCTCGGCGTTGAGTTCTGCCACTCAATACGCAATGCCTCCATAATTCGGCAGAAAGTGGGGAACGGAGTGTCTTAACATTAGGTTCCCTCTGCCTACCCTGCTGTGTGCGGGATACAGCGTGAAGCTGATTTAATTTTTTAATTTAGTATCACATTACGTCTTCGTTGTAAATTACTTTATTAAATAACAGAAATACGTATAAAGAATTATTTTGTTTCCTTGGAAATTAATTTAATAATATAAAAAATAATATAGCAAATAACTAAAGTCTGACTGTAAATGGGACAATTGTTGGTTAGGTTAGATTCTTATTCGAGTAAATAAACAAATATCATTTTCTCGTTCGGCCAACAACATAAAATCGCAGCGTTGTGTACATTCAATATAGCATATAATTCTTTAAAACAAAAAAAGAGAAAATCACCTTTTTGTAATTTTCGGTACATTACAGGCACAAATAGTATGTACGCTCAGTGACGAACAGTTGCCCGGAAGCAAAAGAGTGAAGAGAAAAGTTTTGCCCGCAAGTAAAGCTAAAGGAGACGGAAAAGAAACATTTCACGATATATTTCCTATGGAAGATTTTGAACAACAGTCGCGTGTAGTATGTACATATGTATAACAATACATTATTGTAGTAGCAAGGTTACTTAAATGTTAAATATGAGTCAGTATTTCATTGTTTGCTAATGAATCTATTTTTGGTATTTTTTGATAATTTTCAGTCTTTGTTTTTTAATCATTTTTTGTGAGAAGTAGTTCTTACGATATAAGGCCGTAATTGTGGTGAGACAGTCCTCTAATTGTAATAGTGTAAACGTAATTACTCTGGGTTCGATTCTCTCTCGAGGCAAATTTATTTTCATTTCCTTACCCTGACATGAATACTACACAAAACAAGTGCTACTAAAAAAAAATAAGCTATTAGCAAAACCTAAGACAACATTTCGTTACAAAACCAATAAATAATAGTATGAATATAAAAGTTTTGTAATCAATTTCACAATTAATTACTTTTTTTTCTTCGTTCTGGTAACGTCAAAGTAGGTTTAAGTACCGCCACCTAACAGGCAACTTGTCGAAAATTGGACTGAGTAGGAAACAAAAAAGGGAAACCAGTCCCTACTAGTTGCCTACCTTGCTACATGCGGATACAGTGTGAGAGTAAAAGACAAATCTGTTTATATTATAATTAATTATAGGTTCAGCCGCAAGTAGATGAAGAACAATTGGGAGATATAATTTCGTTAGTAGACAGTATACAAGAGGACTATTTACCACCAATTCCTCTGAGATATAAGAATTTGCCTCCGGAAGCTGAAGAAGGGAAAGTAGGTATGTCATTTCATTAAACGTATAAAAAAGCCATACGTTTGACGTAATTTCTTAAGAGCGTAGGTTAGTAGTTAATGGTCAGAGCGTATTCTATTTTTTTTTCTCATTCGTTCTACGTGCCCAAACCAGCTGAGCACGTTCTTCATTCTCACCGTGACATCCTCGCTAGTACCTGGCATTTTACGAGTATATATCTCTTTACTGCGGATTCGATCAGTTAAGCTGACTCCGCATATCCTACGAAGAGCGCATCTCCACGGCATTCATCTTTCTTTCATTCTTCTGCTGTAATACCAGCGTTTCGCTGCCGTATAACAATGCCGGTACCAAAACTGCGTTGTGTACGGCAAAATGTACAGCTGTGCTGACGTCTTGCCGTCTCATCAATACAGCTAAGCCACCGTTAACTATATTGCCGGCAGCATTACGCTTTACCGCATTCACCTCGTATCTTCCATCTCTACTGAACATACTTGATAAATATATTACGTCATACACTTGTTCTAATATCTTGCATTCCGTGTTTTCTTCATTTCTTAGATTGATATTTTAAGATATATTTAAGATATCTATGTGTTCGGTAATAACCAGATACATATTTATAAGTCGGTGAGGCCAATCGTGGCGCAGGGACAACAAGTATGACAGCAAACGCTATAGGTTGTGCGTCCAATTTCTACTCGAGGAAATGAAATGTTAAATATTTTCATTTCTTCGCTTTTGTGTTGAGGCAAAGCGCGGCGTTTAGAGCCGCCACTCAACACACAATGCCTTTTAAATTTGGCAGAAAATAGTGAATGAAGTGTCATAACACTTGAGTAACTCTGTCTACTGTGCTGTGTGCGGGATACAGTGTGAAGCTAAATAATATATAAATTCGTGTTTTAATATTTAAGTCGGTTAAATATTTAATTATACAATGTTGGATGATAAAAGACATTTCTCGTCAACAGTTTTATATTTTATTTATTGTAAATTTTAATGTAAAATGAAAATTATATAGATTTAGTAGATTTCTTTTGTTAGATATTAAACACTGTACTTAGCTTATTAATGTTGTAAGAAAACATATAATAGGGATCATGAAGTCGAAAATTTTCTTCCTTGAATGTGAGGGTGCTACACCTGTTTCAGTGAACCTGGACTCGCCCACGGTGTCGGTGACGCAGGTGGTGCCGCCGTGGCCGCGCGCGCGCGACAAGGCGCGCGAGCCGCCCGAGCCCGACCCCGACCCCGAGCCCACGCCGCCGCCCACGCCGCCGCCCGCGCCGGTACCTAACCTAGTGTTAAAACACTCCGTTGAATTATATCAATTGTACCAACTTATTGTACCAAATAAAATAATATATATTATTACGTTTTTTTCAGCCACCAGAGGGCGGTGAAGAAGAAGTGAGTATTAAAAAAAATATATTTAATGTGATTAATATTTAATAATTACCAAAGTATTTTTTTTTACTATATTTAAACGAAATGTCACAGTAGAAGTACCTAGCATTCCGTACTGTAACAACTACTTACATACAATACCTTAACTATCTTAAACCTTAAACTCTTTACATTATTATTTATGTACTGATATAAACTAAGAAATCTATTACTTATTGTCTCTTGTCTGAAACAAAATTTAATAATTTCTACAAACTAATAGCAGACTTAGTTCTATGGTAAGACGGTGAGTTAACATACGTAATTATAGCCTGAAAAATACTTTAAGAAGTTTGTGAACACATACATAAGTCAAACTCGCGCAAGTACAGTCATGCGAATAATACTCTATATGGGGGTTCGGCGTCATTTTTTGTCATATATGTCATAAGGCGTAGTAAATGACACTTAGCGTCCCGCTCTACTGTACTTTAGTGTTGTGGTCCCTATGTAGAGTGTCTGCGGGGATTTCTGATAATTCATAATGTTCGTGTCGCTCTTCTTTCGCTATACAAAGTATTTATTTAATGTTTTCAATAAAAAATCACAACGTTTTTCAGGAGGAAGAAGAAGAGGAAGATGAAGAAACTGCAAAGAGAAAAAAGGAGGAACTGGAAAGGAAGAAGGCGGAAGAAGAAGAGGCTCGTAGAAAGGCAGAGGAACTTCCACCGCCGCTGCCGCCACCGCCCTCCCCACAACCAGAATTGGAAGTGCCGGTAGTATAATAATATATAAACTCTATTTCAATTCTAAAATAAGGTCCTCGACACTCTATATCTATCTCTCATAAATAAGTCACACTAAGGCATTTTGAGACTAAATATAATTGTAAATTGCAAGGTGATGTTTCAACGATTTTTAATAAAGATATTGAAACTTACGAGTGAAAGTTATTCCATCATCGAGGATTTTTATGAAGATAAGCTTTGTCTTTTATAGCATGTAATTTGGAAGTATAGTTGAAAACTATAGTATCGTTTTCTAGAAAATGTAAAATTAAAATAATTCAACGAGTCCCGCGGGTGCTTGAGAATGGCGGGCGCCATTTCCGCCGATTTCAACTTCTCAAGCAGCCACGTAGTGCTTACACTTTCTCAAAATTATATTTCTATATCATGCAAATGTAAATATATCATGTTATTTTACAGTTAGCACCACCCATTGAAGTGATTGAAGACGAAGTCCAAACAGCGCCTCCGACAAACGTAAACCGCGAAGTACTTCTCACTGAAGATGCTCAATATAGGTCTAAATTACGACAATTAAGAAAAAAAATTACAACGCCCTTAGTAGAAACTGAATTGGAAATAACACCTCAAGAAGAATTGGCCAAGCCTAGCAATTTTAAGAATTTACCAGATAATACACAAATTGTCCGCGGTACCGCCGCCATTACTGATAATCCCATAGACGTTTTACCCTTCGCAGCAATAATGGCGATTGTGACGTCATACAAGTACACAGTCAACACATGGACGGAGGGAATAGTGAATTTTGTCGTAGATACCGCTAAGAAATTGTATCAGAATAAATTGGAGAAATTTCAGTTGGCACCGGTTCATGTTATACCAAAAATTGCGATTGGACATCAAGTTAGTTATTGTTTTTTTATTTCTCTAATAACTTTAATGCTTATTTCTCTAAAAACTTTTCTCCAACTACTATTTGGCTTATGTATCCCTTTACTATGGTTACATGGCTGCCATTTTGTTATTATTTTTGTTGCATCGCCATTTAAACTGTTTACTTTTTTTGTTATTTTCTACAACTTTGTTGTGGATCAAAACTTTTTTTGTTCTTTTACGTTTTTTACGTCACCCCTAACATACTTCGTTTCGTTCCTCTTCTTCAGTTTTAAAGAAATTTTAAAAACTAATATTTTCCAAAACTAATTAATATTTTGATTTCTTGTACACGCATACCACCCGCACACTTCGTTCATCGTTCGAGCGAGAAAATGAAAAAAAATCATTCTGCTATGTGGGAATTGAACGCGTCGCGTTTATAGTCAGATGCTGTCCTACTGTACCATGACGAAAGTCAAAGGTTATTGTATGTTATACATGTTATTGTATTTTTTTTTCAGGCGTATCATGCAAACATAGACGTAGTAGGAGAGGGACCAACATGGCAGTTAGAAGATATTTTAAATAAAAAGTTCTTAACTAAATACGACAGGGGAATGATAACAACAGCAACGTACAGCTGCGCTTTCTTTAAAAGAAACAATCTTTTTTATCTTTACGACGGCAGTTCCTGCAATGCAATGGGTTTGAGAGAAGCCAATACTAAAGGGAAAGCTTGCTTCTTGAGGTTTAATACGTTACATGATCTTGTCGCTAGGTAAGATATATACATATTTATTATTTTACCTCAACGCTGTATTCCGCATATAACACGGTAGACAGACGGAATTTAGTGTTAAGACACTCTGTTACCCATTTTAAATAATTTTGGAAGTTGTCGAGAATGGTGGAAATAAACACTGCATTGTCTTGTTACTAGAGCCAGGAAATGAAAATGAATTCCCTAAGTCAGAATTAAACTTACAACCTTCGTGTTAATAATAGTCAGACGTGCTCAATTCGCTTCGCTCAACAATTAATATATAGAATTTAGGAGGAAAGCGAAGTTCAGAGTGTGTTCAGAGCTATCTTTGCTTTCCCAGCATGAAGCTGAAAAAAACATTTTGCTGTAGATAAAATAATAGTAATCTGCTATTTACCTTTTATTTCATCAGCACATTTGTCTAAATGACAACATTTACACAAGCACAATAGATAAAAAACTGAACTATACCAACAACTGCCAACATTCGCTTTTTTCAAATTAAAAAAATTCATAAAAAACACGTAAAAGCAAAAATGTAAATATCAAGTTGAACTTTAAACGTGAACGATCTTTTACTTTTAGGGTGCAGTACAATAAAGACGGAAAAACCGAAGATCAACAATTTATTTTGAGTAGGATAATTGTTAGAAGATTATTGACTGAGCCGCGAATGAAATTACCAGAAGATTACGATTTCGAAGCTGGTAAACCACAATCAAGTAAATCCAAATTCTCACCCGCCGATACATCGAAGACTTCTAGTGAGAAAAAGAAAACATCAATAGAAACAAGCGATGTAAAAAGTGAAATAGTAATTGGTTACCAACAAATAAACGGTGTTTATAGAATCGAAGGGACTACAGTACTAAAAGATAGGAAAAGTGGTACAGAGGTGAAATCCTGTCACTTTGTTAGTCTAATCGCTATGCTGATGGCCACCATGCATCCTATAAGGACATGGGATAGCGTAATGGTAGACACTTGTATCGAAAAAGGCCTAGAAATCCACCAGAAAGCGACAAATCTTAGTGTTTGTGAGAAAAGAGTTATAAAAAATCTCATATTAGATGGCAAATTTGTGAATGTCAATATAAAAAAATTGATAGTCGTAAATGAGAATACTGAGAAACGCCTGGAACAGTATTTAAAGGCGGTTTTGCAAAGACTCCGATATGTCTTAGTTAAATTCAGTTGTTGCAGTATAGTTATATGTCATACGGAGGGTTATTACCACTTGTTCGATCCATACGCACCACCTGCAGGTGAAGTGGAGACCATTAATTTACCAGAAAAAAAGAAAAAAAGCTCCACTGAATCATCAGTACAGTCACAAAAGAAACTTGGAGCAGTCGCCGGGTGGACTCTATATCGGTCCTTGGAATCTTTAGCAAACAGAATAAGGAAGGTTGTAACTGCACCGAACACACCAGAGTTTTATACTTTTGAACTGACATCTGTTAAAAAGGCGCCACGACATTTTGCGTTAAACTATAGATTGAGCCCACTCTTCAGACCCGACGAAAATCCTAATTTGCAATACATGAAACGAAGGAAAATACGCCCGACTGTTGATGAAAAAATGTACTGGCTGAATATAGACACTGTACCATGGTCGAGAATGAACGTTGTGAACGATTTGGGATTAGAAAGGAAAACGCCTAAGACAATGTGGAAAAATTGGGATATTGAGTTCCCGGGTGATTTATATTCTCTATGGGGAACAATACATCCTTTAGATCACAAATTTAACGAAGCACATCGTGGGAAACAATATTTGGCGACTTGCGTAGTAGCGCTGGTAATGACTAAGGCTTGTAATCTCAACGCGTGGACGACTAGCTTCTTGGACGGTATTGTAGTAAGCGGTGATACCTATCACCAGAAATGCCATGAAAAAATTGCCAGCACCAAAAATCATGAGATTTCCCTCGATGATTTAGATACAACCTTTGAGTTATATCCATTCTCGTTCACTGTAAAATTTGATAAGGTTATATTTGGATTTGTTTACAACATTTATCCTGACAGATTTAATTTAAGCAAAGCTTTGGTGTACTTTTTTGAGAATAATTCGTTAGGAATATTGATGAGCCCAGCAAAAAATTTGGCTTTTGGTAAAGTAGGGGCTTCCTATATCATGTTTGATTGCCAAAGTCATGGATGTCCTATATTTAGCCCTGGTCAGGGTGCTTCTTATATTTTAAAATGTGAGAGCCTCAATCGACTTATATATTGTATAGCGGTTACTTTGAATATCAGACGACATGGACAGCAATTCCACTTATTTAGCGTTGATGTAACTCTTACTGAAAAAACTAAATAAAGAACACACTTTGTTATAGTTGTTTTTATTTTTATGTATAATTTAAATTTATTAATAAACTTTTACTTCCATAATAAGTAAATTCAAACCAGTAACTAAGGTATGTTGTGTGTAAATTTCACCCTGTTATTTCTACTTTTATTCATAATTTTAACATTTGAAAAATTCAGTCACTGTTCCCGACTTGAACCTAACCTATTTTAATTAAAAGGTATCCCCGTTCCCCCTAAGCATTACTAGCTTATTTCTATGTCGCGATACGGGATACCGGATTTTATACTGAACAATTACATCATTGCAATACATGATAATATTATATAGATATCGATCATAATTAGCTCCGAACACCATTTGCGTGAACTATATAGCATATCGTATTTTATCCGTTTGTGCCTAAATTCCTAAGATTTAAGAAATTCTTAAGTACATGGTTGTTACGAATGTAAGGGTCTCGCAGTGCCCCTTTAATGTCCTCAAGGACCCTATTAAATAGTTTATACAAAATTATTATTGTCTTAATTTCTCATTACCATTCCTCTGTACAAGGGCACACGATATTTTTAAACATTTTCAAAACTTAAATCATTCGTATAGGTACTTACTAATTAATTTGATACTAGGTTTTCTTAACATTAGGTTCCTAGGTTCCCTTTGCCTAACGTGAAGTTAATAAAAACGGCTTTATCGATTTACCTACCGTACGTGGCTCGAAAATAATAGTTGCAATAATAATAATAATAGTTACTAATATAATTGGTTTTTTTGTAAATATCCTGTGTTCTTTGTATCATAAAAGAAAAAAAATACAATAAATCTACAGTAATAGCATTAGTAAGCGACAAGCACTATTGATTGTAATTTTTTCAACTTCAGAAAATAATTTTATTAATTTCATAAATTGTGAACACTAAACGCATTATATACTTCCTGTCGACATGTAGTAAAATATATGTTTCCCGCCATTTTGTTTAAAAATTCCGCCATATTGTGTAAAAATGGCGAATTGAAACATACATAGAGGGAGGTTTAATAAAAATATCTGCATTTCTTAAGCCGGTGAGAAGCTAAGTGCAAAGTAATACCTACTTATAACTATTTTGACCATGATAGCTATTTTTGAACTTTATTTCGGAAATCGTTAGATGTTACTTTTTTTTTTAATTTAACTTTATTATGTAACTATTCGAGTTAATTGTTGTCGAAATATCAATTACTGGACCTTCTAAGCTGTTTTCCTCCATTTATCGAAAGATGTTAATAATAGTTATTTTTATCTGCATATAGATATATACTTCTACTAATTTCTTCTATTTACAGAAAAAAATAGCCTGAAAAGCTTACGGCAGGAACTAAAAAAAATTGGATTTCCTCGAATAACCTTTTATGATAAACTAAGTCTATGGGCCTAATATTATTTTAATTTTTATTTTATTACAAGATAATTTGTATTCGGCGTCCAAGCATCCTGTCCCAATAGATTATTAGTGGATGTTGATACTGAGGTTTTTGTGGTTGATACTTGGATATTTTCACTATTTTTAGCTAATGCAAAAAATAAAATTTTATGCAATTAGAACTACTACTTCATAAATTATATTTTTTTTCTCTTAATTATTGTTGATTTTTTTTTCATAGCCATGATTAAATATGCAATTAATCCTTAGTCTCCATTACTGGTGCCGTTAAGCTATATATGAAGCGAAACCACTGGATAATATATATTTTGCACAACTCCAAATACCCTGAAATAAAATCTTTTTCTTTGATAATAGAAGAGTACTGGCTTTTAATAAAAGTAGCTTAAAATCTGAATAATATTTGTTTTTGTAAAGAAATGGCAATGTAAAAAAAATAATTTATTAACCATTACATTGTAATTATAATGTTGAATAATAAGTGAATAATTAAGGAATGTAGTATTCATTATAAATGAGTACATTAAATAAACCATCACTGCCCCTTCCTGTTTCCCCTTTTTCTATTATTGCAGTTCTAGTTTTTTTATTATTACAGGAATGTAATAATTATTATTACAGGAATGTAATAATAAAAAAGGTAAAACAAAGATAACAATGTATTTTTTGAATTATACACCATAGAGCTGAAAAAATGATGTAAATAGAACTTTATATGTAACACAATATTGTTGATATTTTTATATATATAATACACATTTTTTAATCGAATTATTAATTACTTTTGGCATAAAACTTTTTGTCCGACCATGAATCTTTGGTCTTAGACATTAAAATTAGTTAGTTTCTTCTCATTAGAGCGTTGGCTGAAATATCAGGTTTTATTTTAATTACCATACCCACGATTGAAGCCTGATCAATACATATTATCAATAAATTTGATTATTAGCATAGTAAGTTATAAATTAGTTACCAAATTTGGAAAGTTATAACATTGTTTATTTTATTTTCAGGTATAACCTTAATGTATATTTACAATTTTATTTAAATAATTTTTGGGCTGCTTTAATATCTGTAATATTTTATACTTAATAATAGTATTTGGTGTATATCTAATATGATTTATTTTTGTAGATTATCATTTATTGCAAATTGGTCAACTTAACCTACAAATTATGATAATTTTTATGTATTTATTAAATATTATTTAAAAATGTTTTATTTTAAGAGCAATATTAATAAATGAAAGATGTTTTTTTTTATGATTTTATTATAACTGTAAAAACCTTAATATACATAATGTAATGCATTTGCACAGTGGGTCTCATTCTAAATCAGGTATGTTTTCGTCGTCAGAGTCACTCTCCAGGTCATCAAATGATGGCTTATCACCCTTATCAGAGGCGCCGCCACCCATCGACTGAAGCAATTCTTCAATATTATA